>JAQFZW010000265.1:0-77968 GCA_034687055.1 Heteromurus nitidus
GTTGACAATTTACTGACATTGGACATATGACTGACAGTTGACAATTTACTGACATTGGACATATGACTGACAGTTGACAATTTACTGACATTGGACATATGACTGACAGTTGATACATGTGATGGACAGTTGACAGCTGACTGCGAACGAGTCATGTTTATATGACCCAGCCCATCTATATACATTATTTGCATAATTGTCCGTGTCGTAAGGATACCTGTTCTTAATTTCCTGACAATGTCAACAGTCCCCTGATTTTACCCTTATCTGCACCTCTGGATCAGTTCTGCAAGTGCAGAACTATCCAAAGCGAGATAATTGGACAATGATGGCTATACATTTATATGCAATTCCATTTTATGGGACTGTTTCGAAGATATAAGTGGATTATTTTCTAGATATTTATTCTATGACATTGATTTCTTTATTTTCAATATTTTCGATGTGTTTTGCTTGCATATTTTAATATATTGGTGTCTTAAATCGATTAGCCAGTACACGCTTCAGCGTGGACCACGGGAAGCTAGTGTCGTATAAATGTCCCCTTCTGTCATACTTGCCTTTAAAAGTTATTTTACAGAGTTATTGCAATACATGCTGACACCATACATATACACCGAACGTGGTTTGTGTGCAGCACTCCCTATAGATCTGTGGGAATTCGAGTTGACAATTATCCGGTTTTTATGCGATGTTGATATATAAACAAGAATATGTTTGAAATTACATACAATATAAGTATATTACATGAAAATAGGACAGTGGAAGTGTTCCATTCACATTTCGAAGTGTGGAGTATGTTGGAAGATATGAATCTTTCATGTGCTATTCCTGAAGGGCTTTCTCTTTAAGGACAAAGTTTCTCTAGATGCGATCTAGTAGACAATGGTTTAGCAACAAAAGCTTATTTCTCCTTTGGCAATGGACGAGTAGTATAAGGAAAAGGAAAGCCTTTGCGTTTTCATTGCATTCATTAGCTTATTGACGACCTTGGGCTGTATTTCTTTGTACGTAAGACAGAAGTATCAAAGCAGTATAGCTTGTATTACAAAGATATGAACTTGCAATTGAAACTTGGCATGCTGCATCATCGTGCTAAGAGGATGTCTTTTTTATTCAATAGTTTGTTGTATCCATCCGTGAGGATCTTATGGTCTTCATATTAGATACAAGTTCACATATATAGCTTTCGTCACATATTTACCTAAAGTATGTACTATATACTGCCTACTTACACAACCACCAAACCCGACAAGATGTCAGTGTTCGTGGCTCGATAAGATAGTGAAAGCTGACAATGCATCACGTTGTTGCCATTATATAAAGGGAATAAAATTGGAGCAATATGCGTTGGCGTTCTCATTACGAACGACGTTAAAACAGTGAGTGAGTATATGATGATTGCTACTTCACTTATGTATGCCAATGCTCAAGAACCAATCTTTCACTGCATGAGGCTTGTGCTATTTGTCTTGTGTGTCTATACTACTTTCTTTGAGAAAGTGAAAGCAACCACTCAGTTGTAACAGGGTTGTAGAATGTTGTTCATGTGTGCTAAGGCTTTAATGTTTCTATTCATTTCTCCCAACAAAATATATTTTTCTATAATCAGCTCGTATCTCAAGGTTCATCTCATTCTCATTGTTTGAAAATGATTAAGACCCGATGGATAAAATTAACCGAGAAATGCTGTTCTCGGAAAGAAATATGGCTTAGGGAGATAAACCAAACGTCGTGAATCGTGACAGGCTCATCGTTCATCGTTTTGTTTGGAAGCAGTTAAATGAAAGAAAATATTCGGTTGAACTTCGCCAAGCACCGTACGAAGCGACGGAACCTACAAAGCTGAAGTTTGGTTTTACGATGCTGACAATGAATTTTTCGCTGAGTTTACGCTTTCTCCCTTGAGGCAACCCCTTCCAGACGAATCTATGAAAATATGGCGTAGTTTATTATGAATTATTATTTACGTAAAGTGTAACGCGAAACTTGCAGAGAAGGTCTTGGGAAAGTACACCTCGAAGTTGAAAGTTATGGTGTTGAGAAAAACATTACACATTAAAATGAACCTAAAAAGCCATGTAGACATAAGGAGAAATAGGAAGGGGTATTGTGAGAGTTTTCTTGAAGCGAAGACCAGGATCATGTTACTGCTTTCCATAATCCAATTTCGACTGCTTTCGAAATATGTCATAAATACAAATAACACAGCTCTTTTAAACCAAAAATGCCATAAAATAAATTATATTGCCAAAATATTTTCATTCACGAATTCCTTATACAAGATACACATCAAGTTACAGTTCCATACTGTAACTATTGCGTCCATATTCCATAGATAATTTTACGTATGACAGAAAGGGAGGACATTGACAAGTATTTTAGGTGTGTCCTATGAAGCCCATCTGTATTGACATATAATTCACTCTTTTAGATTTGGATGGTTCATTCCGAAAGTACCTGCAACAGAGATGTACCCAACAGTTGATTACTGGAGAACTTTCAAAACCAACAAAACGCTCACAGATCTTTTTAGCCTTGAGGAGGCTGACTATGCTAACGCTACCACCCACCTCGCTTGGAATCCGCAGACTGAAAGGTGAGTATACCTTAATCCAAGCCCTTGGGCGCTTTTATACATTAACATTATGTAAGCGAATTATATTCTTCCGCAACAGAATAACTACAAAATTTATGCGAAGGAAATTTCGCGATTTCACATTAATTACGTTTGTGTTTTCAAATTACAACATTTTCTTTATTTTGAGTAAAGGTTCATTTACTCCGGTATAATAGCCGAGAGCATACATGGCTTAGCGCTTATTCTGCATTTTTCATGTTTCAAATGCGCCAGTGTAGATATCATCATAGGGCTACCTCTGCGACGACGAGACAGATTGGTTTCGTTCGTGTGGGATATTGAACGAGCGAAGAAACTTATTTGCTTTACACATGACTTGCATTAACGATAATACTTTGCAGATGCGATATGATGTCTAAGCACAGAAATCCAGGGAAATGAACCTTTAAAATGTAGCTTATACATTTGATCGCAATCTTTCTTATTTTACGCACTTGTCGCTTCAAATGAGTTTAAGTTTAAGCTGTCGGTCTACCAAGTAGCCATGTTTGGTTCTCGAGACTCGTCGAGACTTCAGTTCACAATCACCATGCATGTGATATATGTATATGTCTACTACAACCTTGTATTACTACTGTAGATTTTTTTTCTCTTGTACACTGACCTACATAACTAATACACTTGCTCGTTGTTCGCTCAGTTGGATATTTGGTTATGATGGCTAAAGGAAAGATTCGTTATAACCAGAAAGAGTCCTACGAGCTCCACAGGAAGTTTGCATGAAAATATAGGATGAAAAGATGATCAGATGAAGTAAACAAATTCGCCACCCATACGAATGCTATAAACCTAATTCCAGCAAGGCTGATGAAATGAAATTGAGTTTTCATAAGAAAATTACGACTTATAGTTTGGTAGATAGTTCCCCGTCAATGATTGCGTATATTAAAGATTTCCATGTTGTATTAAAGCTAACAAAAAAGTTAACAAGATAATACCCATACATATATCCATAAAGCATATATTATTTATATTGTGTATTTTAGCATTTTCAGATAAATAAATCCCGCTAAACAATTTCTCTTCCCTTTGAAAGATTGCATCATTAGCATATCTATCGAATTTATATAATACAAGTATTATTATTAATTGGATTTGAGTTATTTAGCCATGTGGTCATGTCATACAGTCATTTGGCAATAAATAAAACGACATTAATAGATGAAGGAAATACTTGACTTTCACTTTAAAACAGCGACTTCGAGAGTGAATTAGTGAGTCATTTGTTTATGTTTAGCTCGAATCTGCAGCGTCTCTCTCTCTCTGTCTATATCTAATCGTGAGAGAGTAAGAAAGCGTCATATGTACACATGCCATATGCTTATGTATATTACTCATTTGTTATGTCTAAAATCTGTAGTGTATGTGACACGTTTGTTTTCAAAATAGAATTTGGTTCGGTCATTTTGAGATGGGTTCGACTTATTTTTACATATAGGCAACAGTAACCGAGCACACAAAATGAAAACTGCGAAGCATCGAATACGAACTGCGAGATTGAAACGAAAATGCTGTTGCGCAAATGACAACTACTCCGTTTCAGCAATTTTAATACGCATCAATTCAGTACGTGTTTTGACGGAACTACATGAATCATTCATACACACGAAACATGATCTGTAGAAAAGCCCTTGATGCTACCTATTTCTTGTGAAATTGGGGCACTTTAAAACAAAGGACAGATTATATGTGATACAGGATACTTTTCCTAATTTATTGTCGCTGTCTATTCTAAAACGCATGACCAATGGTTGGTAAGATATATGCTTAACAGCTTCTGCTTTTATATGGATACGCAATTATAATTATAAGTCAGGTTGGCGAGTGGTTAAATTTTCTGCAAATGTTACGACACCGCATAATGGTTCAGACAACTTTCTGCACTGATGAAAGATATCATTTGATATTTTACATTTGATCATATAGATTTTATTGCCAAGAGAAGTTTTGTGAAAGTGGGATGTACACACCGGACGTCTGTAGAACGAGTGATTCTATTTCTCCAAAGAGCAGGTGTGCAATTCTTCTTGCATCATACCCTGGTAAGCCATAATCATGAGACTTCTTAGTTCTTCCTCGCTTTTCCTTTTCTTTTAAATGTGATTTCGCAACTACCAAGTGGAAAATAGTATTATGATTATAGATTCGGAAAAGTACAACGAAAATCTCGGCTGTGAGATTTAAGTAGATATAAAAATGTTTTTGTTTAACAGAAATTTCGATTTACGAACTTCTATATAGTTCTATAAACAAAAAGTTTTCCCCACTCAACATCTTCCCACAAATTCTCGGTGGTAATTTCACAGTTGGCAGTAGGAATGTCACGTTGAAATGATTGCAAATTTTTATGTGATTTTTCTTCTTCTCTTTTAGAGTCTTCAATGTTTCTTCCTGAGGAAATCTCATCGCTGGGCCTGAGAGTAAGCGTTATCTGGCTTGGTCCAAATCTAGAGGGCTTTGTTCGACATCTGGTTTCAAAATACCAGACTGCTGATACATGGAGAACAGCTAATCGAGCCGTGATGTTCTTTAGCTGGGATCCAACCCGATTGACTTCCGAGTTAGATTTGATCAGCGTAGCGTTTCCTACTTGTACCGGTGGCGTACACTGCAGATATGAATCTCTTCGATTGGAAAAGTTTGTTTCATCAAGACTGAAAGAAGGGGCAAAACCAGCTTATGAGGTAATAAGCTCAAACTTTTACAACATCACCCTATTACTTTTCACGCTTTACACGGTAGAGAACTTAGAGAAATTGAGTGTAAAAAACTCTAACTTTTTTCTTGAGATTTTACGAGTGTTCCCATTTCCTAACTTTCTACTTTGCCTTCATTTCATGATAAAACATTATATTTCATGGCTTTTCTAACGCGTGACTGAAAACTCAGAGTTTTTCCATAAATAGATCTATAATTCCTTTGTTCATGTGTCCACCTCTATAATATAAAGTTTTTATTTACAGACGTTTCATATTATGCACTGGGAATAGCATCTCACAAGGACTACCAAATATTTTGTGCTTCAAGTATTATTACTAATCCTATTAGCTTGAGATGCAGTGTAACTTCATCGTTGCATGAAGCATAATCCCTGCTATTATCATGTATTTTTGATGTATCTTCTGGTTAGGTACATGACCTTACCTATTCGTCCACAATCCACAATTTTAGGATCTGTCTCTACTACGCAATTCGCCAAGTCGAAGATAACCATAAGAAAACTTGTTTTTATATTGAATATATGTACATATATAATAAAAAATGGACGGCGTGCACATGCATTTCCATTAATGTGCTACATGCACAATACAAATTGATCCATATAAAAAGTTTCGCGAATAGGTGAGAAACGGCTCGCATCAAGGTCTTGTATCTTTTGTGCCTACATCTACGTTTTTAGCGTATTTTCTTTTTGAATATACTTGTACGAGTGAGATGAAATCGGAAATTGAGGGCAAAATGTTCAGATTCGGAGAAAGATAGGACAATCCTTCCTGCCTTGTAAACAGCAAAGTCAACGAAAATGTAACAAAGAAAACAGAAAGAAATTCGCTTGTGCCAAGGTTTGAGCGTAGCGTATAGCATGTTATGGATGGAAATGCGTTGTGTGTGGTAGTGGTTTTGTTTTCCCATGTAATGAGTGGGAGCGAAATCTTAGAAAAGCAGTTAGAGATGTGATTAAAGCCTCACATTCGTAGTTAGGTGTGTTATTCATTTCTACAATAGTCGAAAGATTCTGCGAAAATGACTTTGAGATTTGATATCAAAATTGGTTTTGGTAGAACTTTCGCCTTCACAATGTGCCTACATACACAACACACAAAATTACATGTAGATACACACAAAGAAAGAAGCCTTTGCCGGGATTTGCTCCAGCAACAATGTTCTAGATTTCCAGAGATTTCTATACTACGTAAACATAATAAAGTTGATCAACAACATTTCCCAATATCAACACGGCTTCCCCAGTTCCAGGACTATAATGTTTTGAGGACTATAATACATCATAAAAATAAAATAATAGCATGCTTACTTTACATTGTTCTTTTCTTCGTTTGTCTTTCTTTGAAGGTCATAGATCAAATTATAATAGTTTAATCATAATCTAGTTTGGTTCTCCCTTTAATTAATGTGTTTACCGAATTCTATATTATGATTATATTTTTGGCTATTTCACTCAGGCTGCTCATCGCTTATCAGTAACTTACGAAGAGTACAAAAAGATGCTGGAGATGTACACTAACGTAAGTAACGAATTGGAAAATGAAGTTGATCCTGAAACAAGTCGTACTGCACTCGCACTCTGGAATGGTGGAGTAAGCACATCTTCCGTCGTTGAACAAGCTGCTTGTCGATGGCTGAAAGAAAATGCTCTCGCGTGGGAATCATGGGAGCCGAAAGGGGGCAACGGTAAAGTTCCTTTGTTCATTGGAGGTATATTTCCAATTACGGGTTCTTACACTGCCAGAGGAATCCTTGTCGGTGAGTTCCCATTACATACGCACACATTTAGAATGATTGAAGACTTGTTGACACAAGTCGAAGATGTCTTTGTACTTGTGATTGAAAGAATGACAAATTATACCGTGGTTCACATCGACGAATGGAATTTTTTCATACAATATATTTTGCCATTATATTTTTCAATGCAGTCTGCTTTCGCTTCCAATATTTCGCCCACTTAAATTTGCCTTTGTTAACATTATTACACAAAGGGATTGTGTCTTTATAATTAGCAAATAATATGTTGAAAAGTTGAAGGCGGAACAGACTTTGGAAGGACCCTATATTGTAGAGCATTGACATTTGACAGGTTACCTATGTATGTTTGCTTTTTGTACAGCTGCGCAAATGGCAACTATCGCTGTGAACCATAATGATTCCGTACTCAAAGACTACGACCTCCGAATGCACGTTTACGACGG
Organism: Heteromurus nitidus; assembly: GCA_034687055.1. Taxonomy (NCBI): domain Eukaryota; kingdom Metazoa; phylum Arthropoda; class Collembola; order Entomobryomorpha; family Entomobryidae; genus Heteromurus; species Heteromurus nitidus. The sequence goes on from JAQFZW010000265.1 coordinate 7,567, forward strand.
CCAGTGTCGTGCGGACAAAGTGATGAAGGGATTTATCGACTACATTAGACTCAACACTTTTCCTCGGATGGCTGGAATTTTAGGTAAGTCAAAAAAAAACAACTCGTCTGTATATCTCGTCAAAGTTTTATGGGAAGTATGTCGTCGTGAAGCGTGAGCCACTTAACTCAGGACAGCTTGCGTCTTCAAACGTAATTGAAATTGAGAAATGAATATGTGACGCGACTCTTGCTTTCACACATACATGCACGCGTACTTTCACACAGTTTTCTAGAAAAGTTTTTAGCACATTGCTACGTTGAGTACTCGTGAAACTCGTGAAAGTGGAATTTGAAATCCCTTCCAGTATGGAGTATGGTTGTACGTACACTATATATGTACCATTTCCATATACAAAAAATAATTTCATATCGTGCATCTGCATGTATAAAAGCCGTAAATAAAGTTCTGACTCTGTATGTATGCTGGAGCTTCTTCCTTCAGCTTTTCGTAATAACAAGCGAAGCAAACGAAGGCAAAGATTAATGCCCGAACTTCATGTTCATTCCGAAGAATGCAAAAATGATTGATAAAACTTTCATACTTAGACTTTGCATGCAAAAATTCAATAAAAGTCTGCAAAATTCTGAAATATGTCCCATACGAGAAAATTGACAATGGCCATTCATCATACTAGTCAAGGAATTATGAGTAAGCGGTTGTGGTGCTCTGTACTCCGCATCCTGCATCATGACATCATGAGTCACACTTCACAGCTTCTCTTGTAAAACAGAACATGATCAAAACAAGATAATACAACCTCACAGTTTGTTTGACAAAGATCTCTTTGTGACACTTTTGTTTTTCATTATGAAAAAATGAGGCAGACCTTGGAGATATGTAAGTCCCATTGCAAAATCGATATACGTGATGCAAGAAGTAAGAATATATACCGATACGAAGAAACGAGAAAATAAATCTCTCTGCCATTAACGTTATGTGATGGACAAGTTAAGTGTGAGGACTTTACTCATAAAAAGCTCTATAAGACATAACGACGCATTTCGGCAATTCGCAACGAAATGGGTATATGGATCGCAAAATTGTAAACGCATTTTTGGTGATTTTGATATCTGTGATTTCTTTTAGTTCTTATAATTCGCACTTGCGTCACGATTTAAAGGTCGAAGTGCATCTCCAAAATATTGTTTACGATTGTCGTTGGTCCAAGCAAGACATGTACCTATAGATGTAAATAATAAGCATGGAGAGAAGGAATTACAAAGTTTATGCGTACGGATTGATAGCAATGACACAGCATACTAGTATATGTATACATTTGTATATTTCTAGTGGAAAAAGTTATAAATTGATGGTAGTACTTAACGAACCATAAATATTTATACGTTAATATTTAGGTCCAGCATGTAGTGACACGGCGGAACCGCTTGCTGGTGTCGCCACACATTTCAAAACCGTTGTGATAAGTTACAGTGCCGAAGGCTCCAGCTTTTCCGACCGCGAGAAATATCCATACTTCTTTAGGACCATCGGAGAAAACAAACAGTATCAGTAAGTGTGGAATTTACATTTATATGACGTGGCCCCGAACGCTTCAAGCGTTCAGGAGATCCTTTAGTAAGAATTATCATATTTATTTTTTACAGACACGTATATTTAGACCTCTTCCGGCAACTTGGATGGACCAGAGTAGCTTCATTGACTGAAGAAGGGCAAAAGTATGCCGAGTATGTGTCGTCTCTACAAGATCTGTAAGTGCATTTCAACTTTCCTATTTCCATCAGCTAGAGAAAGTATCTCAAAGGCAATTGCCACTTTAGAAGTGTTTTTTTTGTATATGGGCAAAACTTACCTTATTTCGTTTTATACAAAGCAACAATGTGGGGTACTTTTACCTCTGACATTCAAGAATTTTCATTTTGTTTTGTTTTTCTCGGTGCCGACTCAACTTGGGATGCCTACCTCGATTTTAATCCTCATCAGGCTACAGGAAAACCAAATAGCATTTATTGCAAACAGAAAATTTCCGAAAGATAAGCCAGCTCTTAACATGTCTCAGGTTTGTTTAAACTTTGCTTTCATGCCAAATGTGCCAAAACAAAACTCGTCGATGGCACCTCAAAATGTGTCGTATTTAATGCTGAATTACAATGTTCTGCTAAGTGCTATAATGTTTCCTCACCATTATGATGTTGACATGCAAGTTGGAGAATCCGTTTTACAACAACCTCTTTCGTTCTCTTACAGTATTTGCAAGACCTGAAAAGCAAGAAAGCTAAAATTATCATTGGCGACTTCTACGATCATGCTGCGAGAGCTGTCATGTGTGAGGCGTATCACCAAAAAATGACGGCTCGAGAAGGATTCGTATGGTTCTTGCCCGTTTGGTTTCTGAAGGTGAGCAACTTGTTTCAGATATATTCTCTTGTGATGACATATACATACATAATATGTGCATATAGGTTATTTTTGAGGAATGCATTCATGTCTTTTAGCTTGTCGTATGTCGTGTCATTGTCCCAAGTAGCCGGTTACTTCGTTACATGCCGATAGCTGACTCTATGTATATCTATCTAATAACTGTCATCGTCAGGTTTCATGGGAGCCTTCTTGATGACACCTTGATACCAAATTAAAGTCATATATTAGAACAGTGCTGTCGTGTTTACTTACTCCCGACATTTCACAACTGCAATAAGCAGGGTACAATATTAGATATTAATCTAATAAAATGTCATATGTCCTCAATGAATGCTGTCAAGTTAGGGATTGGTGAAAGAGTTAACATAAACAAACCTTGTGAGTACAGTAACCTTTTCCTTATACCGGCTAAATTGTATCACGAATCGTGACGTACGCAAAGTATTTATACATGTATGCAATACGAATACGAATGAAGCACGGTTTTATCAGGCATGTTTTTTGTTAATTGTAGCTAATATAAATATATTGTAGTTATATGTGTACCTCACACAAACATGACGAAAATGTTCTCTATTGTCAGCACTCATGCTCGGCCCTAATTAGATAGCTGTAGGTGAAGTAGCTGCACACATAACACACCCATGCATTGCATACTGGATAGCAATGACAGAATCAGCACACAACACTTGCTTGGTTTATCGTCAACCTTAGTAAACTCGTTTTAATGAAGGAATATGAATACGAGCTTGAATTTTTTTTGCAGGACTGGTATGATACAGACAAACACAACTCAACAGAGAAAGAACTTATTCCGTGCAATACAACTGAAATGATCCAGGTAAGCTAAGTAACGATCTCGTACGCTTAGCGTACTCATTTTTGGCTTTTAGAACTATTTTCCGCTTTCTCACAGCGTGAAATCGCACCTGCACGTAGCACGTTATTGTTTATCTGTAGTGTTCAGCCCAGCAGAGCTCCAGATTAACGATTGCTAGAGATTTTGGGAATGGCAGTCCGTATTCTAGAGTAGAGAGTATGTAGTTTCACTCAACCACACAATTTACGTGTTTGGAGTTAGGCATGCATTAGTAATGCATTTATTTGAATTTGCATAAAGTTAAGCACAACATTTAACCATAAGTGAGCCCAACCAAATAAATTAGTTAAAATACACATCATCGTCATAATTTTTAATCGCAACGGGCTGTGAAAGCCATTGCTTCTAGGATGATGCTATTAACTTAAGTATATGTAGTTTGTGGTTTTTGTATATGAAGTAGCTGCTTAAACTCTAGCAGTTATGTTTTTGCACTCTAAGCTATGCCTCAAACATTATATCAACGTGCACATATATCCAAGGTTTTCTCTTGTTCAATTTAGTTAGAGCGAACCACCTAAATAATAATTTTATTCTCTCCTCTACCCGAAAACCCTACTTTTCTTTTGCTCATAGCAGCGGTACTTGTACGGTTGCTTCAGCCTCTTTTGTGCTTCGTCGGGGGTAATTATTTGGGCACTGTTGACCTTTTGAAAGTTTCTAATATGGCTTTATTTGTGGAACGTAGGCAATTAACGGTCACCTATCTCTTCAGTATGCTTACTTCGCCCCACAAGAGAACATGATGCAAGAAAACATCTCCGTATCTACATGGCGAAACAACTATGAGCAAACCTGTACCGATAAACACGTCAGTCCTTCAGATTACGCTGGATATGCGTACGATGCGATTTGGACGTACGCTTACGCGCTGGACAAGTTGTTGAAGCAGAACCATTCCCATATCACCAATCTCCACTCGGATAAGACAACCAAGTGAGTTCATATACTCTTTCCTCATTAGATTATTCAAGGAGAAGCTCCGAGACTCATTCCATAAGACATCAATCAGAATGTCAATCGACACGTAAACTGGCCGTAACATACGTTTTTTGCGAATCTCACTCAGGGGCAAAATTAGGGAGAATTATTACCCTAACCGAGTTCATTTCCGAAATTGGCAATATGTAAATGCGAGAACACATTTAGAAACTTGTCTTGATATTCGGAAGAACACGATAATGACAATGTGGTCTTGCTTTTCGTGACAATTTGTTGTATCCAGAATATCACGCGTATATCATGATGACTAATGACTGTGTCTCCACAATGCTTTCATACCTGCATTAATTGATTTTCTTTTGTCTCTATTCTCTAAATGATTTCCCGTTGGCCCTGTTCATGATCGGAATTACAACGATGCGTGTATATAGTGAACTGGTGCGAATTATTACTGAGACCGATTTTAACGGGGTGTCTGGAAGCATCAAATTTGTTGGAGGTCCTTCAAGGTGAGATTGCCATTGACATTGAAACTTTTTATGTCGCTCTCGTTTCTTGCTGCGATCAAAGCTTGTATCATTTTAACCTGTTTTGAATTGGAGTTAGAAATACCAAGAACACCTTGAGTTTTGAATGCACATTGTGGTGTTTGTGCGTATGCATAAAAATAACTCGATGCATTGATGTTTTTCCTAATAAATAATTGCATAAAATTTTCAGAATTTCTACAATTCACGTTATTCAGTGGTTCAATAGGACGACAAAAATAGTTGGAACGTGGGACCCAATCACAACCGAAAAGTATGAAGATATTAAGCCAGGACGGTACGCCAAACCTATCATACATACATATCATGTCTATGAAAATGAAACTATTGTCAATACTTCGTCTTCGAATAAAATTACAGTGATTTTAGGAATGTCTAAAAAATAAGAATAACTACATTTCTTCTATAGTTTGCAATTGAACAAGACACAAATACGTTGGCTAACACCGGATGGAAGCATTCCCACGGATGGGTCAGAACCACCTCCAAAGTGTGTCCTGGAAACTCTAGCGTCTGCTCTTGATGTCAGTTGTGAAGTGGCAATAGTAATCGCAAATGTGATTGGATTTGGAATACTCGGGTTGATTCTCGTCATCTGCTTTCTAATAATAAAACGAAGGTTAGAGTTGTAACATCACGAAAGTCATAATGACCCATTCAGTATAACTCCCACTCGACGTGTGTGCTTTTTATACCTTTTCGCATAAGTTCAGCAGGACTAAAAAAAGAAACATGTAGAATTCACCTTAAAATCCCTCAAGAATCATATTCATTCTGGAACTGAATGTACCTACGTGTTTTATGTTTATGTGACAGTTCTTTATGGATCTGTCCTTGCACGCACGAGCTGATGTTGTTGATGATGATAGGCTATAGAGATCTTCGTATCGGTTTAGTATATTTGTGTGTATCATGCAACAAGTTGAAGTAACCCAATTTAATCCTTTTTGTTGCCCTTTCGACACTCACCCTCTTGTTATTGCTCTCAACTCAAATCTATCTCTCGAGAGTCTTCTTCATCAATATGGCTTCATTAAACTCGCATAATAAATTAATACAGCATTTTTCCAGGGCTCACTTGAGTTAAAAAATGATGACACAATTATGCTTTTACGCCTTTTAAGTATATACGTGTAGCATCGCAAGATAACATTTTCTGGAGGAAAATAGTACTTGATTTCATCACTCATACTTTTGTCTAGTCCGTATATATATAATGTTAGCTTGGATATTCAAGATGTGACGTCTGCACAGTCTGCAGAGCTTATCGTTCGTTTGCCTAACACACTAGCAGAAACTTGCAAATTAATTTGGCAAACATTATTGAAGCGGAAGAGAATGCGATTTCGAAATGATTCGATGGCAATAGGTACAATGTTAGCATAAAATGTGAAAAGAACGCCAGACATCTGTAGGTATATAGTATTTAATAGATATGTATTCTATGCAAGGTGTATCAAACGTACTTATAGAAGTTACACAACTTTATTTACAAGGTCATCTACAGCATAACTCAAATCATTTGACCAGTCTGCACGATTTTTTATGACAGGCGACTGGAAACGTTATAGTTAGTTCTGTCGATGTCCACATTTGATATGTTAACATCTCGACCATATTAGTATTGCATGACTGTATGAAGAGGACGAGGAGTTTGGTTGATTCACCATTGAGTTGCAATCATCATAATATATGAAACTTAAGAAAGCCTTTTTTGTATGCTATGCTACCAGGTATGACAAGAAGGTACAGATGACACAAGATTACTTCAAAGCGCTGGGAATTGATATCCTCTCTGCTACAAATGTGTCTGCGTTGGACAAATGGGAGATACCAAGAGACAGGGTGGTTATCAATAGGAAACTTGGAGAGGGAGCTTTCGGCACGGTCTATGGAGGAGAATGCTTCTTCGACGATAGGTTGGATAATAATGAATTTCAGTCATGTCTGTGTTTAATGTTTGTATGTATGTATATAAAAATGGAAACACACGCCATTTAATCAGCCACGCAGAAAGTTTATACTTTGTTGAGATTAATGCTTACTCTGAGAAATGCACGTTATTTTTGTATCCGCTTGTAACCGACTCGGTCAGTCTGATATCATTTTCTATCTTACATTCATTTTTTTGTAGAGGATGGGTTGCTGTTGCTGTAAAAACTCTAAAGGTTGGCTCATCCTGTGAGCAAAAATTGGACTTTCTTGGAGAAGCTGAAGTAATGAAACGATTTGAACACAAAAACATCGTGAGATTACTTGGAGTTTGTACGAAGAATGAGCCCGTGTATACAATCATGGAATTTATGCTTTATGGTAGGTTTACATTCTTTAGTTCCAACTAAAATATACATTTCTTAGCGTTTATACATGAATTTATAGTGACTTTACACATGTTTATCCTTAAGTATGCACCTCAATCATATTTGTGCAGATTTATGTGGATCTATTAAATGTGACATGCTGTTGTAGAAGGTGCATTTGCAAGAGCATAAACAAACAGAAAAATCCTTGCTTGAAAACTCAATTCAGGCTTAAATTATGCCACGTACTCTTCGTAAAAGATTGCGGTATTATGATTTCTTTTCTGATTATGAATTCTTTCACAGGGGACTTAAAAACGTACCTGTTGGCACGTCGTCATCTTGTAAATGAAAAGAATTGTGAAGAATCTGACGAGATCTCAAGTCGAAGGCTGACTTCGATGTCCTTAGACGTTGCCAGAGCTTTGAGCTATCTGGCAGAACTGAAATATGTCCATAGGTAATGGGAATAAAGTTTCACGAAACAAGACTATAAAAGAGGAAGATTTTCAGGTCAAATTCAGTTTCATAATCCATATTTGATGCTTCCAGGGATGTCGCTTGTCGTAACTGTCTAGTCAATGCAAGTCGTGTAGTCAAATTAGGAGATTTTGGAATGACTCGGCCTATGTATGAAAACGACTACTATCGTTTCAACAGAAAAGGTATATAGTTCTCAGAAATCCGCTTTACATTATTATTCAGACTTACAGTAAGTATATTCACTTCCTGTAAGATTCTTACTCGCACTTTTATGACACACCATTATTCATTATTGCATAAACATAATAATATCATCAAATTTCTTTTCCAGGCATGCTTCCAGTGAGATGGATGGTAAGATACCACATACAAAGTTGCTACTCTCTCAATTAATTCCTTCCTTGGCCGTTTTTTTCTTAAGCTTGTCTTAATCTTCAACCTGTTTGCATTTGCAGGCGCCTGAATCTCTCGCGTTGGGGATTTTTACTCCCATGAGTGATGTGTGGAGTTTTGCCGTTCTTCTATATGAAATTATAACTTTCGGAAGTTTTCCGTTTCAAGGAAAGAGTAATAACGAGGTATGAAACGTAATCGTAAGAAGGATTTATATTTTGTTATGAAGACGTTGTTCTAGTTAATGTCCTAATTTTGTGTACTAATTTTGGCAAAGATTATGCATATGCAAAGTTCAATATTTATTATTTTAACAACTTTATAAGGTCCTGGAGTACGTAAAACTGGGCAACACTGTTCCAATACCCGCTGGAGTTAAACAGCAACTGTACGTAAACCAGCATCTTACAAATATTTTCCTTATTTATTTTATATCAATATGCCCTCTCATATGCATGTGCACTGATGTGTTTTAATCCACAGAGATGAACTTCTAACCAGTTGTTGGTCTTTGGAAGCACAAAAGAGACCAGCAGCGGCAGTGATAGTAGAATTTTTGGCGAATAACCCTCGGATCATTTCCCCATGTTTGGATAGTAAGAGATTGATCCTCCTAATTGCTCTATTTAAGAGAATGGGTTTCGTATGTGCACTTGTAATTAACATGCTTGCCTTTGCATGTATCAGTTCCTTTAGCTTCCGTTCAACTGGAAGGAACGGACCAACTTGAGATACAAATACCGGATCGGCTATTTAATCGCAAGACTGGGTCAACGGTTAGAAATGGTGGTAAAGGAATGCCTCGGGCAGTACGAGAGCAACGCGAGACGATTGGGAACAATTTATCTACATTGGGGGAGGAGAACATTCCACTCACGGGCCAGAAACCCTATGGAAATCGTAATCAGAATCAAAGTTCATACGTTTCATTGCACCATGAGCCAAATTCCGTCGAAGCTAACCTGATATGACGAGTAGAAAAAATTAGTACTCCGTGATGTAATGTTTAATGCAGAATTTCTTCAATTCTGCTACTTCAAGTGTATTTCTGAGAGTTAGATATTTAATGTTTGTACCCACCCAGTTTCTATATACGTGCCATAAATTATCATGAAATTTCACTTTCAAGTACCTTCTGATATTCAACATTTTATGAGAGGAGGAAATATACTCAGCTTTTGTGTACTTCATAAATAAGTAGTATCTATAAAAATGTTGTTGTAAGATGTGTATTTCTCTTAGAAAGTGCAATATATGCCAAACGAAGGGTTGTCGGACCTGAACGGAGAGACTTTTCCCGTCGTACAAATTTAAAGAATTGATCTTATATTTAAAGGAATATAGTATATTTTCCGGTTTACACGAGTCTATACTATGACATGTTCTTGTTGCCGATATCCAAAGATCTGAATAGATGAATAGTATCCGTATATTGTATGCAGTAGAATATATTGCTTGAAATATCACAAAGCGACTAGCACGACTCTAGCGAAAGAAAACTTTAAACTTTAACGAAAGAATATACTATATTTTAAGTTATACTACCTATTATCATGTTAAATAGGCTATTAGCCTATTACAATCACTCCCGAATTAAATACAATGCAAAACTTCAACACTGCACTGCGTGCGTGCACTACCTTTATTGTATGCAAAAGATGTTCTAGTTATTTCATACCGGTAGGTCCTGTAACGTTTGCCATTTTCTGTTATATCCATATGTTTATCTATGATTATATCTTACTATTGTAGTTCCTACCGGAGCCTAAAGGTAACCGGTTAGAACTTTCTTTTAGTCAACTTAATTTTGGCGAGTATTATTCCGTTATTTGCATATGCTGTTAGATATTAGGCTACTTTATGACTTTATGAGTCTACTGAGTACTACATAGAAATAAATAAGTAAACATGCGTATTTTTTGTACACGTATTATTATTACATTATTGTTGATGAGTTTTGACCAACAATTTATTACCACCTGGAATGGAGCCCTTTGTAATCTTTATTATATATATTATAGAATCTGGATATTCGAATGAGTTACCAACGAATATAAAATTGATAGCGCTCTTTCAAACTGTGATTGTAATGGTGTCAGCTCATTCTACTTTCTACAAGTAGCCTTTTGTAAACGTGCGGTTCAAGAAATTTCAAGTGTTTCAAGTTTCAATTCACGGTTAGAAAGTTAGAATTAAAGGATTTAGAAGTACTCGTAGCGATGTATTCCGATTCAGTGTTCTTGTTGTCAAACAATATACTCAATATTTCACATTCATATAATGCAACGAAGTGTCGCTGTATTTGAAATCATACGTTTCACTGATCTAGCACTTTTGTTACCAGAATTATTGTTTCTGTTACTACTGCATATTGTTATTACACTATCCATACATAGCTGCTAAAGTACCATTTGAAGTTACTATAATGTAGTGTATCAGTAATCCTGTAAATCATTGAATGCTTTATTTAGTCATGCATTTCCAATGAAATCATATTCGCTAACTAGTGAAAATTTCACTTGATTAATATTGAATTATTTTTATTCAAGAATAACCATTTGTGTTTGCCTCTACTTGCACCAAACTATATTGGATCGTATTCATTCATTACCTCTAGCCATACTCATAAATGTTGTAAGCTTACAACAGTAGGAAATTTACTACAAAACAACGGAAGTCAACATTGTACTAAAAGGTTAATAGTTAATGCATGGCAGAACTGCATGGAACTACTGTCATTTTCCTGTTCAACCAAGACTTGGAAAATCTAGCGCATCATCGATTCGAGGAACAGGAGCAGGGCGACGCTGGTAATTGTCCTAATTTCAGATGAAATAATAATTACTATATGCTCAATGAAGCAGGTAAGCAGTATGCCAGTTGTATGTTTGATTGCGATAATTCTCATAATCACTCGTAACTTACCCCATAGTTATCCCGTCGGCGACCACGAACGTTCTCCGCAAAGCTATCACCATCTTTAGCATCCTGTGCATCACCTCCTCCAAATCGTCCCCTCCCTCCTGGCCCTCCTCCACGCCCCGGTCCCATTCGACGTCGTTGATAGCCCGTGGTAAATCCAACATCAGCCACTGGCTTCATTTTCCCAGCACGTTGCGGATAGTACGCCTGTTTATTTGAACAAAAATCAATATGAATGCTGTAACTTGGTAAAAGTTCAGTGCAGCTACAGGAAGTAATACTAAGCTTTAGCTACACTAAAGTAATATGTAATCAACTCCTTAGTTATTACCTCGTCCTCGTCATCCCCAGCATCCTCATTGACAACAACTTCCTTCTTCTTCAACACAAACTTCTCGAGAAATCTAGGATCTTCACCTTCGCCCGGTTTACGAGTGTTATACACCGGCTTCTCGCGAGGGGCCTACATTGTAAATCATAATTCTTTAAGTTTCACTTGTTCCGTGTTAAAATAACTTTGTTTGGCTCCGTTGTCCATTACACTGGTATCACTGGTTGTTATCATTACGATTACCTGCATTGCCTTCCACTCCTTTAATGTAATTGTTGGAACCTGCTCCTTGCTTGCCTCAGTTTCATCAATCCTCTCACCCTCTTCTTTCGCATTTTCAGTATCCACCCCCTCATCAGGCTTGTTTCTAAAAGCACACAATAATCGACATGACTTAGCGTTAAATCCAAATAAACACAGTAATTTCGGACTTGCATATATTGTATAATATGCTAGATTTTGTTATACTCCGTGTTTTCATCATTTTCACCGGATTCCTTTGGCACGTCCTTCTTTTTCTCAGGCGAATTCAAGCGACCCCTGAACTTTCTTTGGGAGTGAGGTTGAGGTGCGTCTCCTCGAGGAACCCGAGGTCGTCGTTCTTGGCGCGAGTTGCCGTCATTCTCACTTGATTCTTCGTTCCTGTCTCTCCGCTGACCTTGACCTTTATCCAGTCCCCCCTCCCTAGTTTCTTTTTTACTTCCACGATGATTCTTCACCTCTTTATTAGCAACATTGGCGATGGGTTGGTTTTGGTTCTTCAACAGCGCCTTGGATTCCTCCACCCCCTTCGTACCTGCTTTCTTTTGGCCTACCTCAGCTGACTTAATAATAACAGTTTCTTCCTCCTCGTCCCCATCTTCCAAGAGGAAGGCAAATCGATTGGCAACCCCAACTCCGTACACCACGCCCATGATGACCCTAGTATTAACTGGTCAAGAAATTACTTCAGAGTCGTCACAAGTGTTTTTAGGTCTAGACACTAGATCAGGATTGGCGCAACTTCGCGACCCTACAGCTTCCAGTAACATTGGTGCATGTAAGAAACCGGTAAAGTTTTTACTTCGTAAAAAAGATTTACTCCGTACGAGTGCTTATCGCCACAAAACACAACTCACCCACACCAATGTCAGTGCACAGCTACGACAATCTTACAAGTTGTGCATATATGCATGCAACACCAAGTTTGAGTGTCCTTCCGAAAAGTGACTTGGGACGGGTAAGTTTACCACGTACTCAATCAAGAATATCATGCGGTTGTGTGGTCTACTTTCAACAAAGCCCAATGTGAAGTCCATAAGCTTTCTTTGTGTATAGCTGGATTCTGATTTCTTTCATGTGAATGTGCATGTTTCATTTCCTGACTGCGTACAGGTACGCCAGTGCGTGTGACAAGAGATGACCACAATGTGAATGTACCTAATATTGTAATGCCGGCAGTGGAAATGACGTTTACAAAGGAATGAAAATGAAATATCTTTGCTCATCTCACATAACTGGGAAACAATGCATAAGGTTTGTACAATGATTTTATGCAACCATTGTCTTCGGATTATTAGGGAGTCCATGAAGGGAATCATCTCTGGTCCAAGTTCCATGGTAGCATTGGAAAATGCAACAACTGTCGTTCATCTCAGAAGCCCGTGGGTTGTGGATGTGGACTAGGTATTCCGAATATTCCGATAGGGACGGTATGACGGCAATAATTAGGCATATTCGCATTTTAATCTTGCTTGCATACATTGCATATCATCATATTGCATTGTATCAAATTCGGTTGTAAGCTTGTAAGCATTTTTTTTTGGCTTGGCTTGCATAAATGCGCAATGCTATGCTGTATGTTATAGCTAGGTATAGTCAAGCTCTTATAGGGAAATAACGTTCTCATGGTAATAAGGCTGAAATACCCGTAACTATGAAAACACTCTTTCCCTATAAGATCTTGGGTATAGTATATTATGGTATTAGCTTAGAATTTTGTGGAACGAACGTGAAAACAGGTAGACAAAGACAAGTAACATTTTATTGAAAATTATTTAAACATCCGGTTTAAATAAGCTTTACTTTAATACATGTACGTGTATGTTAGGTATTCATGAGTAACATTTTTAATATTATGCATAATATGCAACTACAATACATAACTTCCAGTAGAGCTCACAAATACTAATAAATACTCTTGTGAGCAATGAGCAACCCACCACCTACCGTCACCAAATATTTTAAACCATCGGTTGATTATAAATTATAATTAATAACAAAAGATCATATTTTGGATAATTAGACATTAAATATAATGTATACATCTTACGTAAGTATAAACCAAACCCATAATAATAGTAGGAGATATGGAATATGCGTGAGACTCACATTTTACTTATATATTAAATTAACTATTTGAACATTTATTTCCTACTTCCACAATTTACCATGTTTAGCATCGAAACGTAACTTGACTCATAATATTAATTGCTGGTTTAGTTAGCACTGGCATGCTCAAAATTTCTTCTAGCAAAGCCCTGCCTGTTATTTCGTGGAAGAAAAGGTACACCGTCATTTACCCACATAGTATCAGCAGCAGAGAGACCAAGAAGTCCATCAGAGCTACTTCTCTGGGGAGGTGCCACTGGTCCAAACTGTGAAATGCCTCTGATCGAACGCCATGACGGATCTAAAATTTCATCCAGGCGTCTCATACTATTATGATGACTTTGACGATAATCGGAATAGTCTTCCCTGTCACTATCCCGTCCTTGTGCATCCACGCTCAACAGCTTCTCAAAATGTTCTCTGTGGAAAGGGCTCCTGAACCTGTAGTCTCCAGCTCTACCCTCATTCTGGCGCTTGGATGCTTGAGATGGGTAAGGATAAGGACGTCTCAAGACGTCCTTGGAAAGCCCAAGTGGGCTTTCCTCCATTGTCATTAAATCAAGTAGGGAATCGTTTTTTAAGTCGTGTGCATGTACAACATGTTGCTTTCCCAATGAAACTTGAACCGGGCGAACCAAAAGATATCTGCTAACTTCCCCAAGATTGACGGGGTAACTGGGCCCTGGCGCCGGCCTGGGCGTGGTAGTAGTCGCAGTGGTTGTCGTTGTTTGCGGATTTGGTGGCAAATAGGACAAAGGATTGGATTGTTTAGCAAATATTCCAGAACTATGTCTAGTTACTAATTTTTGAATGAAATTAAATAAGGAGTCTTTGGATGGAAGGCCGCCGTCGTCAACCACGTTATCCCCATCCTCATTGGGAATGTCGCCAATTATAATGTACATGACGTCGTTTTGGTTTGAATCTGTTGGCGGAGCTGGCAATTGTAAATCTCCAGATGGACCAGAATTACTGTTATCATCCAAGTTTACAATTTCAGGGGTTTCTTCCTGAACCGGTTTCACTGGTACTGGAAGCTTCCTTCTATTCCAAGCTACGTAGCTGTTTGTAGGATCGTCTCTTCCAGGTTTAGTGCTCGTAGTTTCCGTTGTTGACTCCGTTGTTGGCTCGGATGTTACAGTTTCAGAACTTGTGGAAGTCGTCCTCTGCGTGGTTGGACGCCTTCTTCTATGATGTTTCCTCCTTGGTTTCCGCGTCACTTCTACAAGCTCAACTTCAGTATTTGACGTTGGTTCAACGGTGGTGGTGCTTAGTTTCTTCTGTAAACGCCGTCTTCGTGGGTAGCTACCACTAATTTCTACGTTGATGACTGTGCTGGGTTCCTGTTCTACTGCTTTCACGATTGGGGCAAGTTGCTTCTTACGGTAAACTTTTCCAGGACTACTTCCACTGGGTTCCAGAGAGTGGTTGAAGCCTTCCTCCGAATAGTCTTCCTCTGATTGAGAAGAACTGGAGGAGTCCGAATTGCTCGCCTCGGAGGAATCTTTACTTTTTAGAGTAGATTTGCCTGTCTTTGTCTTTTCTTTCGAGTTCTGATTGTCAGGGATTTCTTCCGAGGATGACATAATTTTCTCTGAGATCTTCTCCCTTAATTTCTTTGGGAAACTACCTTCGCCGGAGGAAAACTCAGTAGACAATTTTGACCTCGGATGGTTCCAATGAGCTGGGGGCTTTACTAGCGTAGCTTTTCCATTGCCGTTCACTTCATTACTGTCTTCATCTTCATCATCATCTTCATCGTCATATTCATCATCATAGTAATCAGAATCGTCTTCTTCTTCGTCGTAATCTTCATCGTCCTCCTCAGAATCGTCCTCGTTGTCATTATTGTCGCGCTTGCTTTCCTCGACTTTACTGTTGGATTTTGTTTTATTTTTTGTATCATTAACTCCAGCAGCAACGTCGTCGGTCAAATCTTCTTCTAAAGCACTGGGCGATAAGCCTTTGGATGTTGTAGAAGATGCACTCTCCTCTGAAGACGAAGTTGAGGAGGAGGAGGAGGAATCACTTTCGCTGCTACCTGATGAAACATCCTTTTCTTCGCTATCTCTTTTTCGAACCTGTTTTGAATCAGTGCCCTCGGGTTCTTCTGAAGAAGTAGAATCTGAATTCGAGCTATCGTCATCTTGGTCATCTTCTGGTTTTGGCGAACCTTTCAATCCCGCTTTGTGCTTTATCGACTGGGAATCCACCTTCTCCAAACTTTGTTGAAGCTTTGTTGTATTCTTAGGGCTATGCGAGACTTTGCTACTTCGCCACATTTGGCCCACTTCCAACGGCTTTTCTTGAGACTTTTTTGCGTTTTCTTCGGTGGATTGGTTACTAGCACCATTTAGCTGTGCTTCTTCTGCAGTGTCTTTGAACACTTGTTTCACTATATACTTGAAGCGATTATTTTTAAAATCTGGAATATCTTGACCAACTGCAGGTGTCCTGGGGCGCTCAGTCCCATAGGTCGGACTGGAAATCTGAGTAGCGGTAGATAGTTCCGTGGAGTTCATCCTTGTTCCATTTTTGAACACACGTTCAACACGACCTTCTACCCTAATTCTGTGCTCCGGAAAGTCTGCTTCAAATTGCTCCATGCTTGGTGGAGCCGTACGTTCATAAGTTAACGGTGCAAATGAAGGACGATGTCTTAGAAGTTTAACGACCCTGTATCTGCGAAATTCTGCATTACGAGGATCACGATACATATTGGGATCATAATTCTCCTGGACATGACCAGCAACTGGAATTCGGGGGCTGACACTAAGGACATCGGTGGTGGAGACTTGGTACGGAAGTGAAGTTGGTGATGCAACCATTTTCTCACCTGGTCCAACTGGAACTCCATGCGGCTTAATATGAACATTTGGCTGTCGCAAGCCATTATTGGACGAAAAGTACTCTCCTGAGTTAGGAGCCCTCGTTGATCGTGTGTACGTGGTAATTACTTTTCGTGATTCCGCAGTGTCCTCCTCGCAACATTTTCCCGTTTTCAGCCACAAGTCCAAATATTTAGATATTTTAAGCTGGGCTTCTTTCACTTGGGGAGGATACGATGGGTTATGGGTAAAGTCGTCTACATCTCTGCCGTGAGATCCACCTAATTCAAACCCGAAATTAGAGACTTACACATTCAAATTGCAACAACACATTTAGAATGGCGCCGATTTCATAATTTAGTTTAGTCATAATGCACACTATACAGTTAGCAAACACACCTTCAATTAGAATTGCCCGATTACAAATTCCAGCTTCTTCTGCGGTGGAAATGCCAAATGAGTACCATGGATCATGGTCTCCATTCACAAATATTCCACATTTTGTGTTGAGATTTTTCCCCTTCAAGTCCGTGTTCGATTTCAGCACTTTCAATCTCATTTCAGTTTCAGTAAGCCTAAATATAATAGAACACATTCAGAATTGCACACGTACAAGCATTATATTTGTAAAGATCGACATGATTTCGACCAGTCATACCCAAAAAGACTCTGACAAATTTCAGAATGAAGAAACGATGACAAATATGTTCCGAAGGGTTGTGAAATATTTGCAGAGGCTACTGTCCAGCCCAGCTCATTACATAACTGAAACTGGAGCTGTCTGTAGCCTTCCTTTGCAGCTGGAGAATCCCATTCTTTGGTATTGAGGAAATCTACTGTGGTTTGGAACCGGAATTCAGCACATGGTACTTCACGGTGCTTATTAATTTCCTTAACTTTGTCTCCGAGTTTCTCCATTGCTGTTTTATTTCCCTTCTCTGAAGTTACATGCTTACAAAATCTATCCAAATTTGTATCGGGAAATGATTCAGGGTCTGGATCATGGTACATTACAACTGCGTTCACAGTGCTGAAAATTTCTGCAAAAACACCGGTGATGTCGAGTCCATTTGAAGTATCCAGTTCTGCACAAAAGCTGGCAATAAATGACAAGGTGCATTTTAATCTAATATTCTAAACGCCATCAACGACAACCCATTGGTCTGGATGTTGAATTTGAGAGATTGTACTCACTTGAACTTATCTTTGGCGTCTGCCAAAGTATAACCTTCGCAGCCTTGTTCACTAATGATGTTCTCAAGACATGTTATTCCCTCTGCTACAGATTCATAGCACTTCGGATCCGTTTTGTTAAGAATGTCGCCCACATTTTGTAAAAATTCTGGGGAAGTACGCATATCATTATTAGACAAAAATATTTCCTGTTTTTACAGAATGCAATTGTTATCGTTCTCCTCTCAATATACTGGCACATACCTGGAATTTCATATCTGAGTTCCAGTGGGGCAGACGAAGCTACAAATGCGTCAATCAGCTCTGGATGCTTGTCTGCAAACCATGTTGAAACACTACCCAAGTATGAGGCACCGAAAACCACCCATTTGGCATGCTGCAATAATTGATAAGAATACAATAAATTCAGCATGGCTCCACAGATTGGATTATACTTTTATTTTGAACGTATGACGCACCCTAAACTCGTCACGGGCCCTCCATGACCTAACGAAGGTTGCGATATCTTCAATTGTTTGAGGAATAGTCAAGAACTTTAGGTTTTCCGTGGATATATCCCTGTGAAAATAGCAATTTTATGTATGCATGTACAGTTGCAAAAACACTTCAGCAAAATTAAGATCCATGTTCTAAAATACTGAATTGTTGCAGTATAGAATGCATTATATTATCAGAAACTCACGTTGTAGGTCGTGATTTTCCATAATACCGGTGCTCCAGTCCAATCACAAAAGCTCCTTGTTCCTCAGCGTAAGCAGCAATAGCACCTGTCTCAATGTCATCCAAGGCAAGTTCTGGACCAGGTCCAGTCAAGTACAAGAAGACTGGACCACCCAAACGATAGAATCGGTAGCTTGTCACATATCGCTACATCGGAATATTTGACAATGAGTTTTAATTCGCCAATTAATGCAGAGCATGTGTTTTGCATGAATCTTAATTATATTTTAAGATAATATCTTGTGCGTTCACCTGTGGCCAATACTGGACATTTCCTGCGTCGTAATGATCCTGTTTTTGTTTAAACCACTGATCCGTTGAATAAGGGTCAAACTGCCAATCTAAGGAGGGGGCCTGGCCATTAATCAGTGATATGAGTTTGAGGAAGCACAAAGCTCCAAAAATGGCACTAATAAATCCCCGGTTTTCCATGTCACCAACACTGACTGCTTGTCACATACACATCTCAACCTCAAGATGTATATAAAAATCTATATGTTGCAATATAGGTTCATGTAGGGGAACAAAAAGGTGTCCTCGATTCCTTTGTCTTCACTAAATTCCCTAGTTTTGGCTTTGACTCATGTAATGATGCTTGCAAGTTTCTAGTTGGTTACCTCCACACTGTCTGGACAATGAAAATGAAAACATTCTTGGCAAGCGTTCTCATCAGAAAGGTTAAATCTGGAATAAAAATCTCAAACTAGGATATGCATTAGCTCATATTTATCAATTTTGTTCATCGACAGCATAAAAACGCTGAAAAGAGGGAATGGAGCCAGTTGTGAACGCTATGGTGGTGAGCAATATGCGAATTGTGTTCCTGATTACATGGAAAATGAGGTTTACCAAAGATATATACATTTGTTCGCATAACACACATTTGCTTAATGCGATGATAGACGAAGCATGGTAAGATTCACGTCAAAATGAAGTACTGGAGTGAGATTTTTTGCTTCTTTCTCCGCGGAGCAAGGTCAAAGTCATTACAATGGAATGGTATGGAAAATGGAACTCATATTAGGTTTATGTAGGTTTCTGAAACGGTACATCTACCGGCATTAAACCAACTGATTCGAGTAAACGATCAACCAGCGTAAAATGTTGTTTAAAGAATTGTAGCAATTAAACTGGATCTCAGGTAATATTACTTGGATTTACATTTAGGTATATAGCATATGATAAGCGTATGATTGTTTACAGCTGTAAAAAGTGATTGCATAGTGCAAACGTCTTGCCAATATTTCCATCACGCTCTCTCATGCATATAACATACATGTAGCATCATGGTTTGAAGATCGTGTATTCATTGTTGAAGACCCATGTTGAATGCACACAGTTTTGCACATGGGAAATTCACTACACAGGTCGTTCGTTTGCCTCTCAAGATTTATACTACGGGACGGATATCAAATGTGCAATTACAGAACGATGCATGCATTAACCATCAAATTAACCGATGTTTGTAAAATTGCAAATCACACCACAAAGATTTCCCCGATTTGATCTGATAGTTTCTATTACGGATAGTTTCGTTGTATTCATCCCAGAGACGGATTTTGGGATTTTTTCCAGAGCCACAAATCTACGATCTACGACTCACCATCCTGGCCAATTAAATAGAACAATTTATTCCATAAAAAGTTTGAAACGCGGATGGATGTAATATCGAATTGTACATGTACATAAGGTCATTCACGTGCATGTTAACAATATTGAATGCAGAATATTGCAGGGAGCTTCGCAATATTTTTCCAATTCCCACGGTTTGTGTTGTAAAGCTGTCTACTATAACGCGAGTTCCTTTCATGTCATGACATAATGAATTATTGCTATTACATGTGAGATTTTTCTTTTATCACCTCTAACTGTATTGTAACTGGAATAATTTCACATGTAAAAAGAGATTGGGATGAGAATGATTTTTTGCGATTAATAAATCTATTCCATAATTCCAACGTTCCAAGGTATTGCGTAAAAAATAATGCTTGTTTGAAAAAGTATGGATGATTCAATTCAATAAGTGTTCCGGGTTGTATTAAAGCATTAATTCTGTGGTATAAACAGTGAGCTGCACGTTTGGAGCATAATTATATCTTTACGCAGTTATTTATTCATGGAGTTTACTGGATATACATATATACTAAAACAGACAGCTTTCATCAACGGGTGAACTCATCCATAAACAAAAATATCCTTTGTCTATGGCTACACAATGTAAATTTTTGGCAATCTTCCTTATTAATGCTTTTATAGCTTACGTAAGGGAAGCTAAAATATAAACCTGCAAACTAAACTGAAATGTATTTGGCATTGACATTGACTTATTATCGTTTTGTAAGATGAGGTAATAATACTATGAACAATATTTAATTGTAATTATTGTTTTCGATAATTTCGGAAATTTTCTACGTGGTTCATCGTTGATATATTCAAGTAATGTCGATAACGATAACTGTATACGTTCTTGAACAAAATATAAATTTGATACTCAACTCTCAAACCAAAACCATCCATAATTAATCCATGCATATCTATTTTATGCCCACAATTAGAACGGGTATAAAATACTAATTAATGAATACAAATACACAGAGCAATGCTAAATTAATACGCATGTACGGTGTAACGTAACTCGTATAACGCAAACGTGTAAACATCTCGTGAGATGTGTGGATGTGAGTCACCGTGATGAAGACGACCATGAAATGCAGCTATCGAGCAAACAAAGTTTTTGATGCGTATCGTGTAAAGAAGTTAATAGACTAATTTATTTTTTTACTTAATTTCAAATGAAATTATTTGGACATAAAAATATCTCAACACATGAACCGGTATTTCCATAATTTACTGAATTATTACAACCGTTCATACGATTTTAATCTATCTGTAGTTAAATACTGTGGAAGTAAAGAATTTGCAAGTCTAAATTTATGTTTCAACCAGCGCAGAATACAGGAATTACAAAGGAGAAGTCCAACCACCCGGAAATGACGAATCGGACTTGGATTTGGAATTTTTGCCCTTTTCTTTCGTTTCCTTTTGTTTATTTTTCCAGTTCTTTCCATGGACAAATTCGTTATCTTGGTCGGTAATCATGAGTGGATTCTTCACTCTCTTCGGCTTCACGGTAGTTTTAGAACTGTCACGATCCCAATAACCTGTAAATGAGACGTTTAGAAAAGTTTGAGGAGTGGTAGAAGACATCAAATCCCCCTTTTGCTTTGGAGGTCGCGTAGTGGTTTTGGTTTTCTTCATCTTTACAGGACCTGTGGATTCATGGCGATATCTTGCCATCATGATATGCATTTCGCGTTTGAAGCGTTGTCCAGTTTTTCGAACGTATGGAACAGAACTGTCAGAAGCCCGGCCGCCATCTTTCATCTTGTTGGTTGCATAACGTGTCTTAATTTTCAGTTCGCGACTGCTAATTCGAGTCTGAAATCCTCTGTAACCCAATTGCGACTTGGATTCCACTAGCGTAGTTGTATTAGGCGCATCAACCAAGTCGAGTGGCTGGAAACAAAGGCCCCCGCGTAGAACCTCAGTAGCTTCCCCGATTGACACTGGAATAAATGAATATGTGTCTTTCCTTGTGATATGTCATTCCACTAATATTTAGCATGAAAAGCAGACTATCCCATGATATTTTACCCCGGTTAGTTTCAGCTACCCAGCGCGTTTATGAGAAATTATGTGAAGAAACAAGTTAAAAGAAAATGTGGTAACTTGCTGTAGATGCAACAAAATACAAATGCCATGCAACAGCGTCACATTACTCTCATTCTTGTCAATGGCAAAGTATATCTCAAATAAATACACAAAAACAATAGAGATTACAGATGCCAATGTCCAAGAGCCAATGTGAATGTGACGGCTCAAACAGTCCATGGTATATGGAGGTTTCAGACAAATGCACGTAAAAATTAATTATTCACTTACAAATAATGGGAGCCGAGTGATTGCTTTTCTCATCGTTACCTTCTCTGTATGGTAGATCAATGTATTGCTTCCGCTCTTTTGCTAAATCGAAATTTTTTATATGCGAGTTTAGAACTTCCTTGATAATGTTGTTGTTTTCGCCTTCCTGATAACGGTAACCTTTGTGAATGCCGGTTTCTTTGCTGACGCGGTCATGTTCACGTTCACGCATCTGCTGTGTGTGATTTTCACAAATGAAAATTCTGGAGGAATAGTTAATGTTTAGCCAAATATCAGACATTGCTTCTTTATATTTATATTTGCAAATTCTTAAAGGGTTGGGATTGGGATGCAAGGTTTCGATTCAAACGTGCCAAATATAACGGAGGATGATTTCAACCATTTTACCGATATTCAATTAATCCTATATCCAATCTTCATCTTGTCTTTTCAATCATGATGATTTGGTTGCAGTTTGTGCACGTATTCATTTCACCTCAAGCATTTTTGTACCGAAATAAATTCATAAATGTTCATAAGAAATTTTGTTTTACCTGGAACGAGTTCCACATTGCGTTGAATTTTGGAGGTAAGGTAATCTCCAGCCATGTAGGCAGAGACAAATATAGCTACAGCGAGTGTCAATTGCACGCTTCTGGCATGTCTCCAGCAGCAGTTTGTGACCTGCTGCGATGGTACGGATGCTAGCAATATCATCGTGATCAATTTTATGAAAATGAATGTTTGCCAGTGTTGTACATATACATTCGCCAATGGTCATTCCACAGCAGGATCTTTTACCTGACACTGTCGCTGAAACCAAGTAGAAATTATAAAACTAACGTATAAACCATGTCTCAAGTTAAGTTGTTGCTACCTCCGCCTCAAATTTACTCCAAATTAGCAATTTACCATTCAATAGTGAATTGTGTTCCCAAACACAAATGTAATTTCTCCTTGAACATGATATTTGCGTCAAAGGTTTTCCTGAAACCTTATACAAGTCCTCCTTAGCGTGAAAAACAACAATATGAAATTATCAATACCAAATTCTAGTATTCCGTCAGAATTGGAAAGTTGAAAAAGTACTCCGATATGAAAACATGGAAAGCCAAGTCAGAATGTGAATTGATTGTAGGAATGAATATCTTAGCACTAATAATAGCAAATTTACTAGAACCAAATCACCGTCGTCCCACATGGAACCATCTCTGGTTGAGGGTGACGTCTTGGTGAGCACATCTTGACGATTCCTTCCGAATAGGAGAGCGGAGGTCCCCATTATCAAAGACATGACGTAAATGTTCATTCTTGGTAGCCTGAATCAAATTTGCTGAACAAAGAACATGAATTGGCACTTGGCACAGACAATGTGAATATACGCTTTACTGGCTTCACGCCGACTATTCACGTTAGGCATTGTTCAGTTCTCGTCTTGTACTGTGGTTCTTTCAAAAACGAGCAGGAGATTGTGTAAAATAAAATATCAAAGTCACGTTCCAAAAATTGATGGAAGAATTTCTTCTAAGAGCGCAGCCGAAAACAGATTTTTTTTATTTCTTTGTCTAAAATATCATATGATGGATAATTACGCATATTTTTAGAAATACTTAGCGTTTGTTCTATGTTCAATTACTCTGAGAAGTTGTAATTCAATTACTCTCTCAGGTTCGATATTGCTGAGTGATAAATGTTTAAAATTAAAATGTTCACAAAAATATGCACTGCACAAATGCATCAAGTCAGGGAATGTGTTTATGATTTACGATCTACGAAGCTGAATATACACATGCACTTTCATGATTGTGCATATCATCATCACCAGATTCTAGCACATCGCTGATTAAATGAGGAAACCTGCAATGAAACTTGCTTAAATAGTGCATCGTGTATGCATTGTATGTAGGTATGTCAGGCAGGTACACTCAACCAAGAACGAGTGATTATTGCATATATGAATTTGAATGGAATAGGGTTTCATTAGATCAAATTTCCTCATGACACTGATTAAGGTATTTTCAAAGTCGCATCTGTAATAAACCACTGAAGACTTTATTTTCAATAAAAATTGAATCCACATTACATGAAATACGTCTTGGGACGAACATGAGAGAATTTCGGTAGGGTCCTCTTCTGTTCGATCCGCTTGGGCAAGGGGAATCGCAGTTTGGATTCATGGAACTGCTTAATTTGAGGTCTTCGGCACTTGGACGCAGCGACTTCCTCTACTCGGATGATCTGTTTTTAAAACAATAACAAATTCGCACGCATAAATAACCTGTTTAATGAAGTATTGATACAATAAAACAATTTGTTACATTATTTTTTGTATACTATTCTCTACATTAATACCCTATACTAACTATACTAGTTCAGTTTCCATATTTGGATAATTTAAAATCACAAACCTGAATGGAATGTGCTCGTGCACGATGGCGAGCACCCATATCCCTATAACAAGCCGTTACTGCTCCAGCAGTGCTTAATTCACGGTACTCCCTGTACATGTTGTGGGTACCGGATCGCGAGTCGTAACGCAGCCAAATTCCAAAATTCTTGACCCTTGTTGGAGAAGTTTCTGGGATCTACAAAACGGAAAACCAGTTAAATAAACTTTATTGCTGTGACTGAGGGCAGCCTCCGAAACGCCGAACACTGTCGCAGAGTAGGGTTCTTTGAAATTGAAAGTACTTAGTTAACTTTGTAACTTACAACTTCAAATAAATCGTAAATCGTCTTACCAATTTCACAGAAACTATTTCTCCAGTCATTTTTTTGAATTTCCTAAGATGACGGAGGAAATACCAAAAACGAGACTTCGCTACGATCACCTCAGGTGCGAAGATTTTCATCTTATATAAAGGAGTATTCTTCTCCTTTTCCGACGGCTGCTTACGGCCGATAACCTCATACTGCTTCAACTACAACAGAAACATACAGCATAATATATTAATTGTCGCATTATCAATTGAAGACTTCGTTTTCGTATGTATGATGAAAGAGACTTGGCATTTTGGTAGATGTACAAGAACATAAAATTGATAAATCTGTAAAGATGTAAACTTACCAAACCCTTCGCCTTCATGTTGATTACCTGTTGACTGATAAAATTCCAGCTGCAATTAAAAATATACATTTCGTATTTTAATTTCGCCTGGTTTCATTGTTTACAATTTACAAGCTTATTCCATCAAATTGTTATTGCCTCTATTCACTATTGTGATTGTCTGTATGCTACATTTCGAACCCACAAATTTGATTTAAACAACTGACAGTTAACAGTTAACATGCACCATAGACTACTGACAGTGTAGTTAGTATTAAGTTAACCCTGAGAAGTTCTAATTATCTAATTAGCTTGCAAAAAATGTCAAAATGCATTTACAGCGTTGAACGTATCTGGTAAACAAAATTACAGAACATTAAATGCACCCATCTATTAAACTAGGAATTGATGTGCAAACAAAATATGCTCCTTGAAGTTACTGTTAAATTCTACGCACCACTACCGCTAAAAACATGGCGATAACTGAATAACTGCACAAATTAATTCACAAAAATTATTTGTCCAAACCTAAACAGAGAACACTGAAAGCATGCTCATGAAATTCCGTTTTAAAATCTTCACTTTCACCTTAAAATTAGCTTCAAACCCCTACAAAATGAATGCCAACCTAATGCTCCCAACCGTTGAACTAATTACATTAAAAATTGAGTTAAATACAAAGTTTTAAATGACTTACTGATTAAAGATGGTATGCAACAAGCCGTCCGGTAAGTTGCCTTGCTCGTCAATGTGTTCCTGAGCTGCTGTGAGCTACGGAGATACAGAGAGTGTTTGGCATACACGGCGTGCTGGATTTGGACCTAACCACCCTATGCACGGGGATTGTTGAGAGCGCAGAATATAGTCGCACGTGCGAGACAACGGGTACTTTGGCGTATGCAAGCTTGAAGCTGTAGGAACAAAGACAACTCGGGTCAACAAAGAAATGCAGGATTATAAAGTGGTTGTGGTTATCATCACGAATTTGATTTGACGACCATTTTGGAAGCACTCGGCGATTAGGGGGGAATTGAATTTTTGAAGATTTGTTGGCCATGGCTATCCTGTATCTCTAAATGTAATGCGTATGTTTAGCAATTTGGTCTGGAAGTTGGAGTTCCAAGTTCCATCTGAAGTTCCAAGTGGAAAAAGTCCCCGAAGAAACGAGTTTGTTCTAAATTATTGGAGATTTGTCGACAACAATTGGCAAGGATTTGGATTCGTGCCATTATTGGATTCAAGATTTTGGACATAAGCAAGCCAAGTATTGTTGGGTGTCGGAGGCGGATAGGATCTAGACTCTAGACTAGAGTATTCAAGCTGATAAGGTAAGTCTGTACTTTTTAAAAGTTAAATGAAGCATTTGGCATCAATCATCATGCATCATGGACATCATGGTAGGCAAATTTCAGCTTCACCAGAATGACAAACTTATTAGTTTATTAATCTTAAAATTAAATGGTTATCATCGACAAATCCGCTCACTTTAGTCACATCATAATTACGGCTTGTAAGGTGTATTTCATTAATTAAAATTTTAATCGTTTGTTCTAACGCTATTTGGAAATACATTTCTAAAATAGCTCATACTTATTTTTGGTTACAATAACAGAGAGATCATTTTTATTATGCGAAATCAGACTAGTTCTTTTTATTACACGAGTTATTATCTCTAGCAAAAAGTTAGTTAACTATAATCGCTTATAACGTTAATGTCATTTGCTGGACTTACAATAATGGAAACTCCGATGAGTTTCCATTTCTTGATGAAAATAGACGAAGACGTTTCCGAGGTCTGCTTGACTTTAACAGAAAGAATGATACTTGGTTAAAGAAAACCTTCAGATCATCATTCCACATTTCTGACTGACACAAGTGACAAGTATTTACGCATTCGATAGCTTTTCTCTACACATGTATTTCATTATATTTACATAGTATTCTTCATGAAAGATAATTATTTTGAATTACAAAATTCGCATGAGTCATTAAACTAAATTCACGTAAATGCACCTTTGAAAATTAACGTAACAAGTACCGACACCTCTACAAGACAATTGAAATTGCTTACTATTGCTATTCTATAACCATTCGCACTCGCATAACGGCATTAATTAGTATATAACAAACTGATGCTTTAATTGACGTGGCACCGGTAGCATTAATACCCATTTCTAATATTATTATAATAATCCCTTCTGTTAAGAACAAAGAACATACTTTTGAAATTAAAATTTATAGACCACTAGACCACTATCATAATCACCCCATTTCATTTCACCCCACCCAAGTCCCTAATAATACGTGTAGTCAATATTCTAGACGGTTAATTAAATTATCCGTAATTATAAAATAAATTGAACTATTATACGTTGATGTAATTTTGGAATTTCGAACAGACATGCCTAATCGTAAGTCTTCTATCTTTTCCTAGTCGCTATATATAAGCATGATATTATTTTCAAGGACAAGGTTCGTAATTAACACCTGTGTCTATTCTACAATTAAACTCTGACAAATATTAGGACAGGAAATTTTTAAAATGTACTTTCGTGTTGTCTACGACGAAGTAAAGTCGTTTCATCATTGTTCACTATTAATAAAGAACAGGAGTAGAGAGAGGTATCGGTATGAATTTAATGAATTGCGTAGGCATATATTATAGAGTGGATATTAGGTTATATGTGAATATACTTGTAAGACTGTAGGATAATTGCTTTCCTGTCTTTCCTTTATAAAACCAGTTCTTCTTCCTAATACACGAATATTTTACTTTATAAATCTCGATTCTGTATAACCGTAAACAGTGGCGTAACAAAGTTAGTTAATCGATGATCGACTTGGGGTAGTAAAGTAAATATGCCAACAAATTAGTTTATATTTTTATTCGTTCAAACTAATGCCGACCATGTTCAATCATTTAGAAGGGTATACACGTTACTTGGGTCCGTCAACGATTACAATTAGACGTAAATTACGACCGTAATGACTGCTTCTTCAGCAGAGTTAACAGCATTGGAATTATGACATGCAGGGAAGTTATGTTTAAGTACTTTTGAATGTACAGATAGATTTGACTAATTATTTTTAACTCGATGTTTACATTGTAAATTATTATCGTAGGATTTTTGAAAGAAACTGAACACTACATACTATAACCTCATGTTGAAGTCATGTCACGAATGAATGGTATGTGCGAATTACGACTTGGTCGTGATCGCTTTCATAGCCTTTTGGACGTGCCGTAATGTATCCGCTGGAACATGTCGCTTTAGTTGGTTGTCAAACGAAGAACTTTCCATCAGTACAGAGAAGGCCAATTTAGCTGACATTCTGGGAATATTTAATCATAATCAAATTCAATTGCCAATCCAAACATGACCAACTACACTTTGTTCATGAAGCACTAAGAAACGTTGTCCTTTGTTGTTCATATGATGAGGTACTCAAAGAAATATAGTGTATGCACATGCAGACGATGACAAAATATGCACTCACCTCGTATCCAAACTGCCCTCTTGCAAAAATCTACAGAGCATAGGCAATAATCTCTCAGGTACTTCAGTCAAACTCCTGTCAGGTCCTAACTTATCAATCAATTTTGTCGTCATTCTCGCAGTCATACATCTTACGGCCGGGTTGCGATGTCTGTAAATCGGGGAAATGATGAAGTACGTAATAAACTGTTTCAGTAATAGTCGAAGCAATTTTTGCATGAGCCTACGCAAACGCAAGTCAAAACGGAAAAAGTTACCTAGTTCCAAACAAATCCAGGCATGTTAATGCTTTAGCAGGACTGACATTTAGGACCAAAGCTTCCAAAGCTTTTCCACTATCCTCCCTGATGAATTTATTTGTATCGGCAGCCTTATCCAGTAGTTTCTCTGCGATTCGTTCTGAATCCTGCGCATAAAATCATATCATTTTATAAATAAATATATTTGAGTGGGTGATTTTTACATGATGAGTGGGTGGATTTGCTCCAAGTTTCCTAATTGTAAATTACTTCCGCCTAAAACAAGCACAACAATAAACAACTAGAAAATATCTGGATTTGAGCATTACGTGTTCCATAGCTTTTGGAATGTTCATAAAAAGTTCCCTGAAGAAAAGTATTGCTCCACGGCACACTTGAGTTCGTAAATTCATGACATGTCGTAATGCATTCATGTTGACGTTGTGAAGGTCAGATCTGATAAATTCGGGGTGGTGCCGTGCCAGGCGTACGAGCTGCCGAAACCCATCTACGTTGGTTTCCCTATTGTTTCGATACAAAAGGAAATCCATGTAATATCTTTTCTTTATCATTGTATATGTTAATACGTTTTCTTGATGAGAACATGCTATATGCATGTACGCATATATAACTACAAAGTAACAAATGACCACCACAATGACGACAATCAAATGGTGCAAGTATGAAATCACTTATTTAAACTTACCAGTCTGATGCCTGAACTTGTAATAGCGCTGCAGGTAAAGCATGCTTGGGCGAACTAACAGGCTTCAAATCCAACGGGAACATTTCTGCATTCATTGCACCCATTCCGCCCTTGTTTCGACCGTTCACCTCTCGGTATGAGCTAATGTACAAAATAATTATTGTAGCGTAGGTGTACTACATGTTCATGTTATATTGCAAACACTCGATGACTGTAATATGGCTGTGATTGCCTCCATTTTAGTATGCGTATTCACTTGAACGTCAATAATAGCTGCTTTCACTTTATAGCGAAAAACAATTTTATTATTACTCACCCTTTGTAAATTTTCTTTGGAATAATCTTGGAATTCATCCTTCCACCCATCATGCCTCGGCTTTGCTTAGGTAGGGTATTGGAAGAACTCTCAGACTGTGGCGTCATAGGGAACTCCATGTCATCAGTCGAATTTCCCAAGTCCACCATCGCATGATGACTTCCCAGACGACTATGCATCATTCTCCTTCCATGCGATTCTGGGTTATCCATCATGTCAAAATATGGATTTTCTCGTCGGTATGGATCGTCGACACCCAGCAAATTCCCTGTGGATTTGGAGGATCGCAGATGAGGTGAAAGTGGATGTAAAGATTCGTGTTCGTGAGGATGCAATGAATAGGTGTTTCCCGAGCCGGCTGAACTTTCACGAGATGGTGCCTTGTCCATTTCCAACATCGAGCTGACACGGTGGAAATGTTCTGGCTCATGGAGTCTATTTTGCATGCCTCCGTAACCATTTTGATGGCTGTGCATCTGATGATGATGGTAGTCCATTCTGGATGAGCGTATTTGCTGATGAGGAATTACGGCTAATTGCCTGTCTAAATCATCCATGGGCCTTCCCAAAGACGGTCTTCGGCCAGCCAGCACAGGTTTCCTATGTAGTAGCATAAAATTGTCTCCGCCACCGAGAGACGATGCGTGCGGATATGCATGTGGATTAATTTCGTGACTATTGACACCGCCTCCACCAGCAACGTGCTCGGTAGACATCCTTCTGCATTATACATAATACATAAAAGTGGATGTAATACAGATAATCAACAACCTTAATTAATGTTAAGTGCATTTACAAATCTAACAGTTGCATCATTTTTATTTTGACCCCAAGGACGAAGTTTTTCATGCTCAGCGTAACCAAATAAATTATACTTTCGTGATGTACTTAACACAAGGACAACGGAGAATGCGTAGGTGGAAATGACGTAATATCTGTGTAATAGTTCTATTGCAATTGAAAAATCCAATTTCGCGTCGTAGAGCCGTGAATTCGCTAAAAAGTAAGAATTATCAAGACGTGATAAACAGAAGTTCTGAAGCACTAGTTAGACATTGCAGTGTATAGCGATATGGTTGCAAATAAAGGTTTGATATGAGTATTGGACCGAGTCACCGAGTGTGCCAGACCAAATGTCTTTGGTCATAATCATAATAAAGTAGTAATCAGTTACATGATACACGGCCTTGAATGGTTTTGCTGGTTCTTGTCGACTTTTCCATGAAGAATTTTATATATTATGTACGTCGAAGATAAACTAAATGCTTTCAAATCGTTCCACACTACGTGTTAGACCTCTTAATTCATAACCTTGACGTTGACCTTTCCAGAAAGCTTGACTTTCCACTGGGACAAGACAAAACTTATAGTCTCATATTTTCTTCTGTTGAGGATAATTGAAAGTGGTCAAGAGTTATTGGCCCTGGGTGAGGAGTGAGTGAGGAAAACAACAGATAACCTATATGATACCTTGAGGGAACACAATGTATGTGTGTGTACATAGCATGAACAATCAGTAAATCTAGAAAACAGCTATGTACCTTGAGGACTTGTATTTCTTATTTCTCAATAGACTGACGGAAAATCACCTTTACGAGTTGGCTGGTGGGAGGAAGGAACATTTCTTAACCAGGAAATTAGGGAGAAATCAGTTTGAATGTTCACTTTACTTCCATATCCTTTCTCTTTCATTCACCTCGTTTTAAGGACATTCAGGGTTACGGGAGGATTCCAAAAAGCTTCCAACTCACGATCAGTACATTGGAATTTGTCCTTGAGAAAGCTACTGGTATGCTGGCAAACCATGCTTTTGTTGAGTCAGAGGAAAATCATCGTAAAGATCTAAATCTATGATTTCCTCGAAACTCAATTTCCAGCAGCGTAGGAAGGTCCATAGATCGTTTTCTAAATGTCAACTTGTTTGGGAAAATATGGTGTTGTGTCTAAACCGCTGTAAAATACTTAGCCAACGGAGTTTTTATGGAACCTAGAATTTATGACTATGGCTGTTTACGTTAAATATTGACTATGATTTATGCATACTATTCATTTTCTACAGGGCCTTCGTACGAAACTGATCTGTTCACTCTGATAAGGATATTCGAAGGTTGTTAGTTCTATAGCATAATTCTCAGTTATTTTAATGATACCACAATAATTGATCTGCCTCAAACCAATGCATGACCACATACTTGATGAAAACAAAATGGTACACTATACAACTTTCCTTTTTAACCTTACAATGACCATGCAAGAAAATATCTGAATTTCTTGTTTACAGATACTTTAACATAATAACTTGTATTCATTTAACTATATAATGTAGTACTTAAACTATATTTTTTGGCGTGGAAGAAGAATTTGCTGGTATTACAACTTAGGGATTGACCTACATTTGTACTTACACTAAACTAACATCCCAACGTAAAGCGGGTACTCAGAAAGACCGTGAACACCTTGAACTTTCCACTCCAACTACCACTCAGAAAATGTTTATGTACGTATCCCACTG
This sequence comes from Heteromurus nitidus, assembly GCA_034687055.1. Classification (NCBI taxonomy): domain Eukaryota; kingdom Metazoa; phylum Arthropoda; class Collembola; order Entomobryomorpha; family Entomobryidae; genus Heteromurus; species Heteromurus nitidus. The sequence goes on from JAQFZW010000265.1 coordinate 40,136, forward strand.
TATGACGTTTGCTAAGTATTTCCTGATTTTTTGTGTTCCTGGTTTTTTCACATGCAAGGCAATATTACGTATTTATTTTATTAACTTAAGGAAATCAAAAGAATTCTTCAACCAGCTGATGAAAGTGAAAGCGTGCATTGATTCTCGCTTCAAATCACAAGGTACCATGTCAGACAGGAAAATTCCTCCCTAACATACGCATAAGGAAGTTGAATTACTCAAGGTTTTCAAGAAGCGTACTGAATCAATGCATCCAACCCCAAAGGCTACACAAACAAATTCCTTGTGTAGAATATTGAAAGTCAACATCTTCATTATTCGCCTTTCATATCATTATCATATAAAATTCAGTCAACTAGCTATGTGTAAGTATCAGAAAGTATGTATGCGTATGTACCTGCTACTGGCACTTCCGTGGGTGGTTTCCATTTGCGAATGTTTCTTCTCAGTCTCAGGTGTATTGTATTCAGGCATATTGAATTTGCTATCATCATTATTGTTATTATTATGAGCACTGTCTGGAATCCAACGGAATTTCTTTGCAAACAATTGCTCGCGTTCACTAATAGGATGAAATTCTATCACTGGGGTGCTCACTTTCACCGAACCCTCGCGGATTCTCTTTGTTTTAAGACTTAGTTTAGTAAACCAATTACAACAACAGTGGAAACACATAATGATATTCTGATTCTGAGTATAATTTGGGAGGTCCGTCGATACAAAAAAATATTTCGGGTATTAAATACGAGGAGTACTTGGAAGCACAAGTTTTCTAAGACACGGTCGTATAATTTCCCAATCAATGGGAACTTTCGATAATTTCTTTGTTTCCATAAATGTGGCAAACCAGCACAGTATAGTGTGTTTTTGTGCTTGCAATGAATGATCCCTACGTACTAAGGGCTAAACCTTTGAGCACATTCAGCTTTCTACATTTTCCAAACAACACGGTAGTGATTGAAAATCTTATGTTCCGTGCCCCATTTATTATAAATGCGATTGTTCACTGTCATTTTAATGAGATTGTCTCTAGCCTCTACCTTTGAACACTGAATAGTTAGTGAGGAACTCAAGAACCCAACACTCATTATGCTCACGAAAAATTTAGATAGCATAGATTCATGGAACACAGATGGTAAATAAGTGAAAACTTGTACTGTCACTACGCATGCAAATTTTGTTCTACGACCCATTTTCCCAGTCATTGTCAACATTTAACCTTATTTGGCTTGTTAACAAGCTTGTGACATTTGAGTGTATTTTTTCAATGCATGTATGGAATATAGTCTACCAATCAGGCGGTATATACCATGTCAATTTTTCTCCACAGTTCCACATTAGACAAGGGTAAAGGTATATATAGTGCATATATCAAGTGTGAAGACTTGTGATGAGATTAATGACAACCCCTTTGTAAAGCAAACTACGAAATGACAAATGTGTTATGTCATCCTTTTCATTGAAACCATATTATATTAGACATCTTTCTATTAAACACGTATTATAGAATGAATGGATTTTGGATTTCATCAAAAAAGAAAGTCCTGACTGAGAAAGGAACGGAAAAGCGGTCCCTGATTAGCCGGCTTGTATATAGGGAGCGTGCTCTCATATCTTTTCTCGTAACCTCATGTCCTACTTTTTTTATTTTCCCTTTCCTTCGGTATGGGAGAATGAACTATAACAATAAACAGTTCATTTTCCAAATAAGCTGCATATTGCTTTCAACTATAACGCAGCCGCTTTTCCTGTCCTCAAAAAGGTTAAATTCGTAACTTTCGTGCGTTACCCAGTTATTGTGTTTTCGGTGTTCTTGTCAAGTTGAAATTCTCGTAGAGTATTTTTACTTTGTTTGCTTGCACTCTTGTGGGACAGGATTGATTAAATTTTAGAAACATGAACAGAAATAGCAATGGGTTTATGAATCTTGAATTGTATACACACACTACAAAAAATACAAATTTAGTGCATCGAGGAGGGCAATATGCATTTAATAAATATCGCATGTTGTTTGGTTTCGGTATTACGAGTATGTTCCACATTGACGAATATGCCTTTCTAAAACGAAAGTGAAATTTCTTTGTATGCAAGTTTGCATGAGTATTGATCACCCGTTCTCTAAAAATGTATTCTTCATAATATTTTTCAAGCTAAAAATACTGCCCGTGAATAAGTTTGTCTCCCCACATTTGATGCTCGAATGCAATATGTATTGCCAATTGATATACACTTTTTAAAACAACTGGACTCTTACCTGTGGTAGTTAGACATTCGGGGCTCATAATCATCCATGATTGAGGCGACATCAGGAGTGCTTTTCCAGTTACGAGAGAGCCCATCGTCCAAATCAAGTTGATGGTGAGAGGTTTTCGACGACTTTTTGGAGCCTTTAATTGAGGACTTTCTCTTTGACGTTCGCTCTGACGTTTCCTTCTTCCCACTCGAATTACTATTATTATTTGAGGTAGAAAGGCTTTCCGGTGGGCTAGTGTGACTTTCAACTCCTTGCGGAAGGGGAGACTCTATAGCTTGTTGTTGTTGGGGTTGCGGCTCTCCCAGAGGCTATGAATGTTACGACACACAAACGAAAGTGGTAAATTAGAAGAAATGTATGTCATCGCAGTAAAACTCCTCAATGTGCTCACCTACTTCCAGTAGCGCTAGAATGCAAAGTAGAAGTATAAACTTCAGAGCAAAAACATGCAATAAACACTTACCGTATGTACACTAGCAATACTTCCAGCTCCAATGCTTACTCCTGAATCCCGTGAATTTGAGCCCGCACTATCCAACTCCCCACGTTTCTTTTTTGCTGCGGCTGCCAATTGTTCCGGTGACGGACCTGTTTGGTCCAATTCCAATCGGTCAACGTGGTATACTTGATATTCATTCTGGAGTCTGTTAACGATCTGCTCAACTTTGTCCGGCTCCTGTGTTGCTATTGCAGCTGAAGGTGTTTTACCGTCCTTCTGAGACTTTTTAGGCGAATGTTTCGATGACTTTCCACTTTTGTCCGACTTTCCTTTCCCCTTATTTCCTTTCTGAGGTTTATTATTTACTTGACTCGCCCTCCTTTCAGCTTTCATAATGGCTTCTTGTTGTATTTGTGAGTGAATGTCATCTTCATCTTCGGAACAACTTGCTGATGACTCCGATCCATCATGTACACCCCCGTCGTCATCAGAATAATTAGGTTTATTTCCACGAGATGCGTCAAAGTACTTTTGTCTCAAGGAATTGACTGGCTGCATTGGGGCCATAGATGTACGCGAAGGAGCACGAAGTGTAGAGGGAGGGTTATAGTGATCATTCTCCATCAAAGATGAATTGTTGTAGCCATCCAATGCATCCAAGTTTGCCCCATATGTGTAATCATACGTTCCTGGAATATGATGCGGCGGAACTATCATGTCGCCTCCATTGGATTGCATGTTATTATTTCCGGAACGAACGCCCATTGTATTTCCCACAAGAGAATACTTGTTAGGTAAAAGAGAAAATGATCCATTCGAAGACATTCGACCGCCATTATTGTTGTCGGGGGATGTCGCCATTCCCATCCCTCGACCCATTCCGTTATTCGTGGCCTGGTAGTAGTAGCGACCCATGTTTGGGTCCTGCTGTTGAGAATCATATGTATACACACAGCGTTTTTACTAAAGCTGACAATGAGATTAGTCATGTTATAGTCGCTTTTAAATTTGCTATTGTGGTTCTGACTAAAAGCGTCGTAAGCATAACAGAGCGACGTGTAATTTGCGTTTAAGTGTTTATAAATTATAAATGATTTATTCAGATAGAATTGTTCTGCCTAAATTTAGTTTTGGCCTCAAGCGTTATTAAAAAAGCACATCGCATCGGAACACAAAGAGTATAATATATAGGGTCTAATGTACGCATTTCTGCAAACCTTTACGCGGTCAAATTTAATTAATTATATTTAGCGTTCAATTTCGACGTAGGTGACGATCAAGGATTTTACCCAACTTCATGAAAATTGTTTATAATTTAATCTCCTACCGAAGCAGACATTAAATGGTATGTTTAGACCTTGATAATAAGCCGTGCTCCTTACTATTATATTCGTCAACTCCAGAAAATTTCAAATGTAATACGTTGGCAGTATGATAATGAACCACACATTTCTGCATGGTCAAATTTATTTGTACGCTCATATTGTAGTGGATGAAGAATTGGGAGTGTTAGTATCGGATTGAACTCATGATATCAGCAAAACTACGTATATCTGCGACACAATATAATAAATTAAAACCTAGCCCTTTAGCCCAATCAAAATCGGAAAATTTGATTAGCCACAAAATTATTTGAAATTGTACCTATCTGTGAATGTCAAATTTTAAATTCTATTCTATTTGTTACATGGTAAACCCTAAAATACTGCCCTTTGTCCAATTTTTTCATATGCAGATATACCTACACAAAGCACCCAAACCGGTGTTTCAAATTTTAAACATGTACAATGACAGACAAAATAATTAGCAACACCAAAAGCTAGTTTTAGCTAGTGTACATGTTTTGCTCATCGCCATAACCCTGAAGGGAGCAGGACAATGTAGCGTACGAAAATTCCTTCCCATCCCATGTGTTCCATACGAAATAATAGATAAGTATCGATTTTCAACGCTTTGGTTTAGCTGCTCATAGTTATACGTAGTTCCATCGAATGAGCTTTTACGACCAACCACTGCAGTGATCGAGCAAGCCATTCTACATTTTCGTTAATTGAGAAAAAATCAATATGCTAATTTGGATACCTCACGCAAAGATTCAAAGCGCTAAAAATTGTCAGCAACTTTTCAGAAAGGCTATAATCAACAATGAAATGAAGCCGGTGCTTCATGCATCACTATTACAGTGTCAGAATGATAGCCACGTCTTTCATTATGGCGCTTCTTTAATCCATAATCTATATTTAATCTAACTACAGACTTCATACGCGGATATAGCTAATAATAAGTGCTTTGCATACTCTTTTGCTACATATGGTATATATATGCTATCTGAATAGGAAATCAGGTAACCTGTTGGTGCACCATTTTTCCTGGATTTTGATACTGCTGCGGGTGAGGGGGCTTGTATGGACTTCTGTAATCGTTCCAAGCCATGATTGGAGGCAATTTATTTTGCTCGTCATCCATGCTTTTCTGCCTTGCAATCAAAACAGAAGGATCATTCTCAGGGACAAATGCATGATTATGACTGGCCGCAGAGGGTCCGGTAGGTCCAGGAGGTCTATATGGAGCTGGTGCGTAGTACGCCTGATAATACATATTTTCAGGCTTTTTAGGATAGTTATTGTGTCCCAGAATCATTGCATCAAGGTTACTTCTGAACTGAATAGATATCTTTTCTTCGTCCGAACACACTAAATTTACAGCAATACTGGGTGAGTATGTGTAGTCTCTTTATACTTCGTAACAATGCGAAGTAGACAATGCTGAGAAAGCGAGAACACCTTCTTTACTCGACTACGTAATGAAACTTTCACTCAGTCCTTGACTTTCCTAGCAAATAAGGAAAGAACTCCTGAGATTGATAGATGGGAAGAGTTGTAGCTTTCTTCGAAAATAAAGTCAGTTGGTATACAAAAGAATGAACTAGATATTCACTTCAAATATTTGCACATACTCCAACAAAGAGTTAGGATAAACAATCAATACGCTGAAGGAAATCTGACAAAAAACTCTGATTCGAGCTATAATAGCATTTCCAATCAACAGAGATAAATTATCAGCCGTATGTTCAGTTCTTGCTATATATCAGCATTGCTTCCTTTTTATTCAGTCCGGTAAGAGAATGGCAGAAGTACCACAATGGCCCAGGGAGATTTAGCCGATGAATTGGCGAAGCTCCCAGAAGACAACCACTTACTAAAATGAGCTCCTGCTAGAAACTGAGAACTAAAGCAAACACAAACTTTTTTCCTGCTCTGTTGTGCTCTGTCAAAGAAAGTTGTCTGTCAGCGAGAAGCGTGACACTGGCCTGCTGCCTGACAAATGACTACTGATGATGTCGATCAGTCTGATTGCGTACACTTGGCATACTAAAATGAAGTAAACAAAAAGAAGTGTGCTTTCACTTCAACTCCACTCACGAGAGTACTGAATGAATGAACGCGATTGCATGCCCTTAGCTTTCCTTTGTTTCTCAAAAATGGATTGGGCACAACATGAAGTGATTAGGAACTAGTATATGTCGTAATCTTGGGAAGGCAAGGTAAACGAGGAACTCGTACAACTGCTGCTATACACCTCGAATAGCAAATCCCATCTGGATATCTCGCTAGCTGAATAGTACTATTCTACTTCATGTTTTCATTTCGATACAGTACCACCAAATGATTTCCCCAAAAGTTGGTATTTCTTCATGCATACGCAAACAAAGCAAAAGAAATGCTAAAGTGCCAAGTGACCTTCTAACACATTCCTTCCCTGGTCAGTACAGAATGGGAACAATCCTGGATTTTTCTGTTAATCTTACATGTGCTAAATTGACTTTCTCCATGCTTCTTGATTTATACACGCAGGCAATCGTAAATTTTGAACATATTGTTAACAAACTTCCGCTCTACCTGACGACTAACACTCATCTGCTACGGAGCCACTTCGAAACTATCGAAATGCTCCCTGCTATCGTCGATGTCTAGAAAACGCTCCATAGGCGGTACGAGTGAAAGCTACATAGTTGTACATATGTCTACATGAACGGTGTGTGCGTGTGTTGGCAATACATGCAAAAAACTTCTTATGGGCACTCAATTCAATAGAAGCAAGTGGTTGCAAATCTATGATAGTAGACACCTACACTTTCATATTGCTTTCGAATCAATTTAAGCCTTTCATAAAATATTAAACTTTCGTGTTTATTTTAAAACTTTTTTTGTCATTTGTCCGTCTTCTTTTTTATATTAGCCTACAATAAAATTGTACTTCATTTGTGAGTGTACTTACATTTTGTACTATATAAACTGTACTCATCGTATTGGTAAAACGCAATACTGTGCAGTGTGTACATTAAAGCTACTGTAGGTAGGCATCTCAGTCCAGAGACATAATTTAAACTGTCGTATAGCTAGTTTCCATAAATATCATTATGTAATTTATGCATTATTATATTGAAAGAGTTGTCACATCGTTACCCATAAAATTGGCGAGGCCAAATCCTGAATTCCAACAATGCTAATGATATATGATACCTGTGCAACTTTACGTAATATGTAAGTGGAATTCGGTTATCATACTACTTCCTGCTGCGATACGAATAACAAGAAATGTCAAATATTACAAGGTCTGTCATCACTGTCGCATGTCGTTGAAACACGCGTGTACAAAAATTTTGTAGCCACTAAATTATGCGCAATACCTATAGACGGCATAGTTATGCCAGTTCTTGGTTCCTATAAAAGTGAAAGAGAATCGAGTACTGGACAATTGCACAAACGGAATGTATTAAACTATTTCATACTCGAAATGTTGTAGGGGATATATATGTATAAATTTGTTTGGTAATAATATGGACCTCTCCGTGGCTTTTTGGGGCACACTGCTCCAAATACTTGTGGGCATGGCCTGACTTCACTGAACTAGATTACTTCGTTCGACATGCTTTATGAAGTTAAGAAAGGGGAACTCTTTTAGGTACGCACTTGTAACATATGAATTGAATCAAATTGAATGCTCCGAACTCTTAAGTGGGTGCATATCGATCTCCAAAATGCGTAAAACATGGGAGCAATACAAATATCCTTAAATACACTAAATCATTAATAATGATTGTAAAGAGTATTCTAACTGTTTTGTTATAAATTATACAATGTTGTAACAGAATGTGTGATTTTGTTTGAGAAACGCTGAACCCAAGTTTGAAACCGAGTTATTAAATTCCTCGTAAATATTAAAAGTACAAGAACCAAACTGGGGTACACGTAGAAAGGAGTACTTCACACCCACTTTTTGATCACTTAGCATCAAGAGCAGTTACCTTTCCGTACTATTCGCTTATTTATAGCACAACAGGCCAGTTCACGCATATACAATGACGCAGAGAGCAACTATAGAAAAATGGCAACAATACGACACAGCAGTACGTATTTTAGAGAGGCAACATGGCGAGGTGAAATTAGGTCAAAAATAAAAATTGCTCGGAGAAAGCCCGGCACTCCATTCCGATTGTTTGCATTTATGTTGATTTACACTTCTAGACTACAACCAAATGCACTTTCCACTTTATTTCTGGCTCGTGCTCTGCCCTCATTTTCCTCAAATGCACTTTTGGTTCATTTCTCTTCTGATGAACAATGAAAATGTAGGATATGCAACACATTTGTCACATCAAAGTCACCCACGTTGTGAAGGAACAATGTAACGTGCCAACTGTGGGGAAATGTGAAACTAACACTATAAGTTCAATGCTACAACCTACTCCGTGCTTTTCTCGCAATGCATGTATTATATTTTTGAGAAAAATACTACACTAAAATTCTCCTATGACCTCATTAAGTCAAAATTGTGCATTAATATTTTACTATGCCTGTATGAAATGCTTGCTTATACAACATAAGAACACCTCCATAATATGTACAACAACGACAATACAATAACTTGTGTTTGCCTGCGACTACCGTGTTGATTTATTTGTCGTATGCCAGACCATGTGAAATGAAGCAAAACAAATGTATAACATCTGGATAAATAAATAATCATCAGAATCAGATAAAGGTACTGTAAGTCAGGTGCGATGGACAGGGCATAGATAGCAAGAGGACAAGAGAAAAGTACAAGGTTTCATTAGAGGAAGAATGTTTAATGAGCAACACTAAAAGAAAGAGCTGGTTAATGAAATCGCAACAATGTTGCCCTCTTCCGTAACGACTAATTAGGTTCATGAAATAAATATGAAGGATGTATGTGATACCATCTATCAATTTGTGACACGACCTTGTCATTAAATAGGGAAATGGTATTAATAAAGTTGTATATATTATGTATGCTCACGGCTCACAGTACGTGTAATACTCGAAAGCAGCATCAAAGCAAAAAGCTCAAGCATATTAAACGGAACGTGACTGGTCAAGGTAAGCACATTAAGGGACACATTTGAATAACGAGTAAATAAGAGCTACTAACCGTGTTTGAAGACTGGGAACCATCTGAAAAGTTTTGATTAAGTGAGTTGGAATTACTGCTATCAGTAATGTTGTCTGCTCTTTGCATTTTTGCGTAGCCTGGGCCAAAGTTGTCACTGGAATTTGAGTCCGATTCCATTTCAGAATTTGAGTTTAGCATCCCTAGTTGCCGAATATGTGTCTGTGTGATAGTCATATCGGATATTAGCTGTTTCTCCGGTAACCTATTCAGAATGTAAATTATAATGTCCACATTAATTGCCACATTGCTTAATCCGCATTTATTCCGAGCACTAAAACGTAAGAGCGTTTAAGGTAACTCCACCTGTAGATTGGTGCTAGAATAGAAGCGCCATCACATGCTTTGATTGGACCGGATCCGTCCAGGATCCATGAAACATCTGCTGCCATTACAGGTTTAGCCAATTCATTCGTTTGCTTTCTCCTCCCAGATCCAACTGTATTCAGAACAGGTTCCAATTCAATCTCAATGTTGGTTATGCTGCTGCTGCTTGTACCGCTAGATGTAATTCTTCTCCCGTTTGCATTTGCGGAACCTCCGCTTTCACCGGACTCTACTCCAGAACCTGATGCTCCTGACTCCTCTTGTCTGCTAACAGCGCGGTTTTGCCTGCTTAAGAGTTTAGTGCTAGCAGGAATTTTCACGGCATATTCCACAAGGTCATTTAAACTAGGAGTAGGTAGCAGGTGACGAGAGATTCTTGCAGAAACTGCGGGAATTGGTGATGGAAAGGATCGTGACCTCATGGGAGATTTCGGGTTGGCAGCGTTATCTGACTTCTCTGAATTACGGGTAGGGAGAGGTATTTTGCTAGGTGGTAGGTTTGCTTGGTGTGATGCAGGTTCCACTTCTCTAGAGTTTGAGGCGGACCCTGGAATGGATATTGATGCATCGGAAGAAATGCTGGAAAGTTTCAAATAATAACAATGAACTTTAGTCGGGATTGAGAAATTGCTTCGAGTATTCTTTAAGTTTGTGTGGAAGGCACATCGTGTACTGTACCTTGTATTACTATCTCTAACAGCGTTTTCTCGAATATCCTCTTCTTCTGCCATAATAACTTGGCGGAACATTGGAAGCGCACTATGAATTCCCAAGGCATTAGCGATTACAGCTAAGAATTCCAATGATGCTTGTCGCATTCGTCGTTTTGGATGAAGGAGACAATGGCAGCCCTGTATGGATTCATTTTCCTGAATTGCATTCTTGACAAGAATTTGATGGGTCAAAAAAATGATATCGTTTTACCAGCTTCGCTAGCAGCCCCAAATCAAAATCATCCCTTGGGAAGGTCAGCAGCGCGAATGTCAATGCGTCAAGAGCCGTTGCCTTAATTTTTGGCGCACCACCTGAAACATCATCCAATATACCTTAAACACTACTCTCTTGTCATGTTCTCATATTTTTATGTATTTATTCTTGGTTTCTGTTGCAAAGTCTTTATAAAGAAGTGACGGAATATACCTGGGCCACCAGTAGGAATAACGATTCGATCTTCGTCTTCATTCTCTTTCCTTTTCTTCCGTACTTTTTCATCATTCCCCGTCAAAATAAATAAAATAGGGTCGAATACCATTTCTGGACCTGCTGTTTTAATCAGTCTTGCTAGAGCCAGTACACCTTCGTTCTTCAGGACGGACCTGGAAGACTCTGAAGAAATTTCGCACAGTGCCCTCACCAACCATGTGAGATCGGCGTTGGGTAGCACACGCTGTCCACAGTGGGCCTTGCAATCCCGTAATCTCTCTATGAAGACGTTTACTGCCGTCAGTGACGCCAGTTGTGACCGGAAGTTTGATCCAGTGAGGAAAAGCAACGTTGTCACAAGGGGAATTACTTGTGGCAAATTTGTCAGCACAGTTTGTGGAGATACTTGGGCCAAATAAGTCGCCATTTGAGTTGACACATTTGCCAAATGATCTTGCTTGCTAGCATTCATCTGTTTACAGGAGAGAAAAATAATTATGATACAGTACACCTACTAATCATCATTACCGTTGTGGAATAGGTCGGCGCAATTACAAATAATAGAAATGACCATTATCAAGGCAATTGGTATTTGTGGATAATAATCTCACAAGCTTTCTTTTGGAACTAATGATTTGACCCCAAATTAAGCATGTCATTCTTTTCTTGACCGCTGGCAATAATAGTCCCTCATGCTTTCGGCTATTAACAAACAATCAAAATGCGGTCAGCTTCTATGCGTTTCGTTCGGTTCGTTCTCTAAAGATCAACGCATAAATACATTTTGCACCGGATTTGGTATAGTGTTACCAAACCAGGTCAGTTTTCCTTCCTACTTTTTTGTTCTCCATCCGTCGTTCGCACATTAATATCTTCCATATTGTATTGTATATGTGTTGATACATGAGCTCGTATTTCATTTATATGCAAGATAAACAACAGCCTCAAACTCAAATGCTTGACCTCAAAAAAAGTAGAGATGAAATCGATAAACAAGTTGGCATGTGCGAGAGTTTTTTACAGTATGCGTTCTCACACCTACCCACCTACTGAAATCCCCAAATAAGAGATCGATCCCCTTCCTTGTGGCAATTGTTGGATATTCCAGCAATAACGGCATGTACGCGTGCTCGTTTCATTCAGATTAAGAGCGTTATAAAGAAATCGAAAGTGAGCAAGTGAAAGTTGGTCATTGTGACACACTACTTTCCCCTATGAAAACTGTTCCAACGATCAGTCTTCGTAGACGTCGCTGAACCTACTTGATGATTTTGCATAAACGAGAACTGAGGCAAACATTTACGTTTCCACTTTAGTGCGTGTATGCATATCGGATAAGAATCTCCCCCATATCCAAAGTAGCAGCCTAGAGCTGGAAAGTTTTAGATTTTTAGCCATTCATGCACTTGTGCACTTATGATTTTACTAGTTCAGGGTAGCACGAATGTCTGTACCACGGTTTGTGGAGTGTGCTACGGTCGGAACGGGAATTGGTTATAAAACTGTAGTAAAATCACAGTCAACTCCAGTCTTTAGGCATTTATTTGTAGGTATGTTTGTATTAGTTTATATATGCCTATTCATTGGCACATGCAGGAGGAGAACAGTACTATGTGTGTGTGTTGTGATGATCGTAAGTTTGTAAGGAAAATAAAGTAAGAAAGACAGGGTAGACCAGCATAGTCATTGCATCAGGCATCACGAACATTTGTCATTGCCCTGCTTTACTTTTTTCAGGCCACCGAAAAAGTTTCTCAGTAGGTTTCGTACTGTGAGCGCATGCTGGCCTGTCAAAACTTGAGATGCACACCAAATCTCAGGCTTAAACTTAAATGCCTTTTGGTAGAGGATATCTAACCTACATGCTGCTCCATGGCGTAGTTAAACCTGTTTTGGATAGAAGGTGCTTGCATGTTATAATTATTATGAAATATCAAATAATACCTCCATTGCACCCTCGTATGAAGACAAGCCCAAAAGTTCATCCAAATTGTGCAACTCTGCAATGATGCTATTGACAATGGAAGGGAATTCTGTATCCAGAGTGGATGACGTTTCCTCTCCATCTTCAGACTTTTCGTTTCCCATTTGCCACTGGATCACTTTTTCCCCTTGCTCGATGTCACTTATGAGGTCGAGATCTCCTGGATTCGTACCACGCAAGGCAGTCCCAATTGAATTTTCTTGTCTCTTAACTCCAGGAATATTCCCTGCTACTTTGTAACTACTAATAATGCCAGCATCTCCATCTTCAGTCTCTTCGGCTTCTTCGACAATTATTCTGTTTCGAATCTCATTTTTGGCAGCTTCATTTAGGAAATGACTTTGCATCCGCCTCCCCAAAGAGTCATTCACTGATGAGTATTCACTGGTATTACTGGCAACTGAGTCAGCCGGCGAAGAACACCTTGACTGAGTTGTGCTGTTTCCAGGCTCAAAAGTCACTCTACGATTTTGGCCCTCTGGGAAATTTTCTCGTGATTTTAGGATAGACTTCTGCTCAATTGGCGATGAGGGTGAAAGAAATACAAGTGGTGAAAGATGATTTCTGTTCCTGCTACATGCTCTTCTACTGTTACATCTACTACGGCGTTCCCCGTCAATAGACGTGGCTGCGCTAGAAGGTGGCTCAGTCACTTCTTCCATTGGAGTCAAAACTCCAATTTTATCTCTAGGATTATTCACCCTAACTCTTGTTGGCAAAGGTTGCGACCGTTCCACCCTAGGAGGGTTATATCGTGGGACCGGAGGATAAGACAACTGCCGTTTAAAAATTCGATCCTCATCTGAGTCGTCCATGATGACTGGGTAATCGGGTACTGCATCTGATTCCAAATCGTCTTCTGTCTCGGGAAGATCTAAATCCTCGGACAGGAAATCCTCGTTTCCAGATTCAACTTCATCATCTTCATCGTCATCGTCTAAATTTGTCTCCTCTTCGTCGTTGGTAGCATCATCCACGTCTCTTTGATCGTCCAATTCATCAGCAATGCTCAACAGCCCCATTTCGCCAGCAAAGTCACCTCTGTTTCTGGAATTAGTTCGTTGAAAGATAAGGATAGTATGTTTGGTACTCGAAGAGGGTCCAATAGTCCAAACGTATCAAATTGTACACGTTCAAATACTCGTGCAGTGATTTTTTCCAATTTGGCACAGAAAACAGCAACAGATCTCAATATCCAAGGTTAATTATTCAGTTTGCTAAACTTTCACTTTCCAAGTGCCGGCGTGAACGAGTGTGCACAAATGATTGGAACGATACTACAAGGTGTCACACGCGCTGAATTATATAATCACTGATGTAATAACACTTTCTTTCACGGACACGTAATAAATATGAAATTCCGATGATGTACCCAGAAGGCCATCGGGAAATGCTGGCTAGTCGAAGGACGAAAGAAATAAGAATGTGTCAAAACCTCGCTTCTCATCCACCGGATTTAACCGCACTGATATTCCAATGGTCAGCATTAACAACTCAAAAGACACACGGTTTGGATTAACATGTTGGACGACTAAATCCTAACAACACGAAAAACATGCTGGACATAATAATTCCGAAAGAATATATGTAAAGATGCCTGCATAATAGCTCAGACACATGTGCGACATGAAAATTACGCCTAGAAAACTTTTTCCTTGACAGACTTCTTCGCAAATCATATACCCCAAGCCCTATCGCCAGTATAACGTAGGCAAGACAAAGTGAAAGTTTGCAAAGAAATTATATTGGATTTGTTTTTCTCAATTTACAAGAAAGCACGCGCTCTGCGGAGCACAGCGTGTCCACGTTATATTGGATGTTTGTGTTTACTAATGGAAGCCCATGTTATTTGTTACTGGACTTTTTTCAACATGCAAAATTTATTTGTTATAATGTCGGAGTCTGGATAATGGAACCTATGTGCGCGCTGTTCTTTACGAAAGCACACACATACGCATATGGTCTACTGCGTTACATTCGCATTTCTCCTCATCATCCAGTTAACACAGACTGAGTCTCGACTTCTTGCATCTCGAATTTTGTCAATGTGCAGAAATCATGTTAACACTTATATTGTTCACTGTGGAGCAGAATCTGAAAGACCACAACTATTTTCTTTTGCTTGTACTGCTGAAGGATACAGTGTATTGGTATACAATATTTGTGATCCCTCCTTGCTCATGCAAAATAAAAAGACAGCCAGGTGTGAATGGGTCGGAAAGTGTAGACGATACTTGTGGTGTATTATGCTTTCTTTACTTTCTCCTTCGACGGTCGTTCCCTTTTCTGCCGATACTAACCTAAGATTTCATATTTTCCAGTGAAGAAGTGACATCGACCACAAGCACAATCTTATGAAACTCAAATGAGGTTAATGCATTCCCAACATGCATAAGGGCGTATGTGTGAAATCAGTAATGGGCCTTCCCATTTTTTGACACAAGGCCATTTGTTTTTCTAGTGATATTTCTTTTAAACATTATATTAAAATTCAGCTTATGCATTTATATATTTACAATAATCCTTCATTCATGGTTTCCCAGTTATTTTTGGCGTAGGTATGGGTAAAGGGTGAACGTGAACAATATATCGATCAATACTGAAATGCAAAAAATATTCAAAAATTCTGCATTGCATATTATGTAATGCATATTTCAAGGATACTGCACTCTCCACTAATTTCGAACGCAATTGTAATCTAAACATGTTTGTCCAGTTCTTTTCGGAAATATTACAGTTGATTATGAAATCATTTCACATGTTTGAACTTTCAACTTTCACATTTTTCTACGGAAAAATCGTAGAAAATTTTGTTTAAAAAATTCTCACATTGTCCTAAACACGAAACTTTTTTTGGATGACACACAACGTTGTCAATGCTGCGTATGGTACTGAAATTCTCACAGACACTAGTTAGTTCAATCCAACCTAGATAGACGTATATACAGATGAAGACAAAGAGAAACTGATTGAATAAATATGTGCACTTAACGAACTCCAACTGATGGGATACATGGCTGAGGCAATGATGTTGACTTTCCGTCAAATCCAACATTTGTGCCTTTAATGTATTGGTCTCGTTGCGTCAAGTTGTTATTAAATTAATTACAGAACCATATTGGTTATTTCTCTGGTAAACTCTTCTTCGGTAGATTTGCTACGAAATACTAAATTTCGTGCTTTGTGGTGGTGCCATATATACGTCAGACGCCTTAAACAGTCGAATATATTTGCCCAATTTCATCATCTATGACTCTGGATTCGACTCGATTTTGTCCGTACGTGAAGTGAGGAACGAATGAAGGGAGAATATAAAAATGTAGCCAATTCGGAAGTCAAAATGATTGTAAGTTAAGATATGTGTGTTCATTAGCGTAACCGTAAGCGCAGGTATAACGACATGGTTGCTGCATGTAATTTGTAACTTGCTCTCCTGAGATTGGTTGGAGTGAGGGATAATGGCTTGTAATTGAGGTTCATTGTCTGGAGTCCGAACACTTTTTGCACGATTAATGAAGTTGGAGGAGGTCTAGATTGCAAGCAAGAGCCTTCGTCACAGGGGTCTACTTTCACCAATAGAAATATTTCTGCGACTTGCAGAAAGGTAGCACAAAGAAATCAATAAGAATTCGCTGTCATGGACCTGAGATAGTTCGCGTCGTTCGGGAGTCGCAGCGTTCATCCCGTAGAATGGAGCCTGGTATCAACTAACACCAAGGTTGTTCAACTGAGGCACTTCTCTATCTCCAATGTCCATCTTCGCATGTGTAATTCTATATGCTTAAATTTATCTGCAAAGTAATTCGTCATTCTTTCATATTCCATGCATGACGCTAGTCGTTAGGCTCTTCTTAGAAGAATGACCAGGTGAGAAATAATGAAGTAGCCTAAAATGCTTTCATGATTTTACCCAGGATTAGTTTGGAGCTACTACATAAAAGCCAAAAAAAAGTGCATATTCATGTGCCTTTAGACCAGAAGAAAATTATAATGTTGCATTGCATTCTAAAAAGTATATGACAATTCATATACTATATATATACTACCGAAGTAATGGCAAAAACACAGGTGCTGGAAATTTGAGAAGCTACAACCTTGGTAAAACAGCAGTAAAGCCATTGCTGGCCTTTTGTAAGAAAGTACATGGAAAAAACAGTAGAAGCTGTCAATAATCCAAACACCTCTCCTTTGTTGACAACGACATTACATGTCGACAATATAGTACGATAAAGCATTGTGCGATATTATCATTTTGCTCAAGACCATCTGGTAAATAAATTGACATGGACATGAAAATGACTGCGGAATCAGTAGGAATGACAGAAAGCATTAAATTATTGGTGAAGCAAGACTTAGATGCCTCGACCGTACACGAAAAACTATCCATTTGCCAATCGACAACCCCAGTTGTTTACTTGCGTATTTATTCTATTGTGTAGAAACGTTTCTTCGCACTGTGAAATATATGTACATCCATAGTTTAAGGACATATTATGAATACAAACCAATATAACTCTCCAGAATCGAACGGTGCGTACACACGTACTTCACTTTCCACGTAATTAACATAATTGAATTGAATGGAAGGTTGTATGGTGACAATATCTCGTCAAACCAGTCGTAGAGACTTTGTACGTACATTCGTGTACTTCAGTTCATTGAAATATTTCAGAATATGACAGGCCATGTTTCTACATAGAAAATAAAGCTAGCTAATGCATTTTGAGCCGAATTACGTAAATTTTAAAACTAACTGATTTGACGTTTATATTTATTTGCTACTTAAGAATAATATTAAATTAAATTCCAACATAGCAGAATAATACGGAGCTCATTACGAATAGGAAAAATACATTTTACAGCGCATCGCAAATAGTTAGAGTAGAAATTGGGCAACATTTTCTTTTGCTATGTACATAATATAATAATATATGAATTTTTTGGTATGTATTTTTACAATAATTAAATAATTTACAAAATCATCATGAAATAATAACTATAATAAATTAAAAGCAAAGAAATGAACGAACTACATTCACTGCCACACACACACTATCGGCTCTGACTCCCATCATACCCATACAATAAAGAACAAATTACGAGAACTTTTGCTCATGCAAGTGGTGGTTTTTCCGGACGAAATCGAATGAAAAGTTGAAATACCATTCTGCAAGTCGTAAGCATTATGATTGATATAACAGCAATGAGGACGAAAACTTTGATTATCTCCAGTTTATGAAGTTTGTTGGTTCCTGCAATGTGTTCAATCTTGCCATCACCCTTCGATCCTGCCGGTGTGTCACTTAATGCAGTCACGAAATCTGTTGAATTCTGTGAATGAAGAAGCACAAAAGATGATACATGTGACGGAACTTGACGGTCAGAATATTTGGGGCGATGTGAGACATTATCAATTTTTCATGCAAAAGTAACTCAGTTACACTTTTTCTCTTGAATAATTAAATCCATTTAAATTAAGAATTTTTATATTATGTTATACCTCATTTGGCATAAAATCCTCCTGAAAGTTTGCACTTAAGCTGTCGTTTATATAATCAACGCTCGAGAGCGTTTCATTATGTGTTAACAAAATCTGAAGGATTTTTTCAACCCCTGTGCCTTCGGTATTTGAAAGACCGTTTCCATTATTTTGATTCGAATGACAACTCAAAGTTTTCCTCAAAACTGATATTAATAACTCTATTACATGTCTTTCGCAGTCGGTTAGGTTCGTCATGATAATGATGGTCGATTTGTCCTTCTCGAAGACAGATCTAAGTAGTTGAGACAAAGACAACTGATTATTAAGACGTTATTGGATATACTTGCACCTTCCGACTCTTCTAGTCATGCCTCTTTATCAGAGGCATAAACAGAACTGGTTGCAAGTGGGGTCAGATCAGTGGGAGCTATATCTGTGTACATCAGTAAAGGAAACGGCTTCTCTCTACACCATATAAATCGCCCTAACATAAATAAATTCAAGATATTTTCAAGGATAAAGCCAAATTTCATGCTAAATGCTCAAATTGCTTTCAACAAGATGAACTTATGGTTCCGTGATGGAACCTAATCATATGTTGGATGAGCGTGCTTAAATGCGGATAATATACCCCTAATAAACCATGAAATGAAATGTTCTGAACATATGTCCCGTGAAAGCGCACTACGGTCTGTCAAAAAATTACATCTCGCATGTAAAATATTCTCCGGGGCACACGGTTCATTTGCATGTCGAGCATAAGCATGTCTCCAAAAGTTTGCAAAACGAAGCAGAGTGCAGAAGTTCGCAATTCTCTGTGAATAATCCGTATATTGAGTGCCTAAATGCATTTACGTATGAGAAACATATGCATAAATTCAATTATTGGATGAGGGTGTATCCGTCCTCTCCGAAAGGAAGGAAGAAGAAATAATAAACACGTCTTCCTCGCTCTTCGTCCAGACTATTTTTAGGTTTCGCATATGCGAAGAAAGCGAAAAGTCCCGTTGGCAATGCTTTAAACGTCATGTGTTGTGTTTGATTCGGCTATTTTTCATAGCCCAATAACTCTTGGGAATCCTAACTTTAATGTAAAAGTAGATATGAAAATATTTATCTTTGCATCGGAAAAGGTGAAGGGAAAATACATGTGACGAGTAGAAATTTCTGACACAACCACAGCCAGAATTAGAATAATTATATTTCGTTATCAATGACATATTGGTTGGAGCATTTCGTGCGACATCGCTGTCATATGCTCTAGTAAATGATGTGACAAGAAAATGTGGAGCTAAAGAAATTGATACAGGATTGTACACATGCATACGTCATCACATCAGGCTTCCTTGATGTACTGCAAGGCAAAAGCATATGCGTGTCGTAAGCCTTTCATTGATTCTCGGTGCATGTACAACCTATTGAAATAAATACGTAGGAATATTGAAAATTATATCTTATCGAAAAACGGTCCAAATGCGTTACAGCCACTCATCCCATGTGAGCTGCACAAATTTTAAATTTGTTCTCATTCTGGTTAATACTTTCACATTTGGATCAACTTTTCCCCTCCAGCTTTAAATTTACTTTGCTCACAAATGCTGGCACACAATTGTGAAAAAGGTAGAACCGAGATCCCAACCGCATAATTAATGCAGCATGCATTTTGCTTGTATTGTGCTATTGTGTAACATCGATGCTGGGCTTTGTGTGTGAGCATGAGCGTGTAACCTGGCTTGGTTAAAATTCGAGTGCGAATATGTTTATTTCATGATGTTCTTTGCGATTTAAGTAGGATTACGAATATAATTCACAATATTAATTTAACGTATAAATAAAGGCAACCCAGGGTCAGCTAATCTTGAAAAAATATATTCGTCAATTGAGCATCCGTGATTTTTCGAAGTTCCTCTGCAATTTATGAAAACCGATATAGATTAAAATGTTCATATTATATATGTTAATTTTGATAATGGTTAACACAGTTAACAGTAGCTGGAAAGAAATCAGGAAATATTAGATTTACCATCAATATCTAATACATTTGCTCCAGTTTGGTTAAAAATTGCGTAAAACTCTCGACCATTAGCTGTTTTGGCTACGACCCAAGTTTCTGACACAGCTTTCATCGTAATTTCTCCACTTTCCGTTGTCCTACAAGTATCCACAAATTCATGAAATATATGATATATGTGAGTAACAGGTCGGCTTCGAATAGTTTGAACATGGGATTAGATCACCAAAGATCATAAAAGCAAAGTACAACACCTGGCAAGGTCTGCTCGCAAGTCGGCCAGCAACTTGTAAGCGTCGATCTCACAGCGAATAGCGGGTGAAGCTCTCTCCGCTAAATTAAGACTGTTAAAGTAAATAAACTTCACGTTTGGAGGAGGTCCTTCACACATTGCAGGATTAGGATTCTGAAGGCTACTTGTAGCTGCTGCTTGTGGAGGTTGTGAAGTAATACAAGGCACCTTCGCCAACTGCCTGGCCAATGAGGTGAAGTTTACGTTTAAAAATGACTCAAGCTTGCTGACAGTCGCCTTACTTAATTCTTCCGATTCTAGAATTTCAAAAATTAGACACACAAGATTGAAATCAGAGGGAAATTTTGTTAAAATATGTCTTAAACTCAAAAACAGTATATACCTGGGATGAGAAGGGTTAAGTAAGTTTGTTCAGCTTTGTAAATCAACATGTGGTATTTTTTGTAAACTGGGTCCGGTTCTTTGTACGTGCCTTCAATTGTTGACGTGGACGCCGTCATAAATGATGTATTGTCCGTGTCATGTGAATTACTGATAACGCTTGTATTGAGTGCATTTGTGTGATTTGTGTATAAGCTTGTGAAACTTTGTGAGCACGAGGAACGATCTTCTTGTAGTAATGTAATGTGGCACTCTCGTTTATATATCATCCCAAACACGGATTGTTTGTCGGCACCAGTTAGAAAATGTTTTGAAAGAAGGTCGTTAACCAAGTAATCGTAAAATATCTGAATGTTGGTCTGCTCGATGCCACTCCTAATAAGATCATTATTTGTAATTCATGTTGAGTAACTGAAGTATTTAATAGAAAGTAAATTAATTGACTAACCATATCAGACGATCTCCTTGCATCAATAATACGTGTTTTACCGAAGGCCACGACAATAATAATTTGTTAATGCAGCATTGAATTCTAAGAAACATGGATCGCTCTAAAGGGAAGAATTGCAAGCCAGTAAACATTTCAGATACTCCACATTGTGCAGGATCAAATTTGCCTATAACCTGAAAAAACAGTTTACAATCATACCGAATTAGTAACTTCAAGCCAATACTGGTGACGCAGTACTGCGTCACTTGCGTCATGGGCAAGATAAAGCGAAAACTAACCATGTCAATAAACCTCTTCAGTCTCAAACGAAGCTCGTCCAGTCCTTTACTATTGAAAATAATTTCCAGTGTATCATTGAGTAATACAAATTTCTTGTAAAGTTTTTCCAAAATAACTTTAAATACATCGTCTTGAACTTCATCTCCTAAGTATTCGATAAATTCCACCCCTTCAGGACTCAGCCTCTTTACGCAAGGTATACTTAGCACCTATACAAATTTGATAAGATGATTGAAAATTAACACTTTAAGATTTTAACGACCCAAATTTAGATTAATAAACGTAACTCCTTACCAATACAAACCAATAGCCTGGTTCGGGTGAGTGGAAGACATGTCGGGATTTTTGAGTGTGAAGGGATTCGCAAGGAATCTTTATGTTGAATTTCCTAGAGATGAATATTATTATTATTTTATTTGCACAAATTGCACACATTAATTTACTACGTATTAATGGATGACACACGAGTTTCAAGGAGCTGAAGTATATCATCAGAATTAGTGGAAATGAAAATTTACAAACTTACGTAGCAAATTTAATTATTGCTTCGCTCAGTCCCATTTGCTTCAGTTGTGTGTCTTCATCTGTTCCACTTGGATGGAAGTACAACACTTTGCCCATTTCCTTTAAGGTAAACATAAATTTTTAAGGTAACATTTAATTAAATTTTGGGTTTAATTTAAATTAGCCTATGAACGCCATATTCTAAAATCTATCCCGATCCTTACATTGTCAGAGTCGTTTCCAAACTTTTCATTGTAAACATACAATCTCTGCAAATGACAAAGTCCATCCGCAATCGTTGTACTTCCATGACCCAGACTGGCGTCCATCGCCAACTGTCCAATCCTTAGCTTACCGCACCCTGGCAGAAGTAGCACCTTACAACGAATTCCTCCAACTCCAACAATAAGAGCAAATTTGCTTCACAAATGTTTTTGTCCTCACAGTTCACTTGCAAATTTTCCATGCATTTATTATATAGCCGCTCACGCCATGTTAGTTATTGTAGCCTTCAAACCCTTGACCCTGACAAGGTTGTATATTATAATTTTGTTCTTTTCTTTAAATTTCCATAATTTTATCGGTGCTGATAAGCCACCACCCACTCTGCAGTAAACTACAAAATACAGCAGGACACGTGGCGTATGGTTCTTTCTTCACAACATCAGGAGAAGATAGCATCTAGCTCGTCTTCCTCCTCAACACTTTATTATCCTTTTCGCCTACAATTAAAACGTTATTTCTAAAGAGATCTTTGTTAATTAATCAAAACAAAACTGTGATAAAAAGCAAAGTCTAGTGCTGTCTTTGGATATCCTCCTCCTACCAAATGCATATTATATGCAACAACATCATCATCACAAGGTGTTTGTGCTCTTATGTCAAATTTCTGCCTTCGCGCTTGCCACTTGACTTGACTTTGTTACTGAGAATGCATCGCAATAGTTTATGTACGTAGATGGTCATTGCATAGGGAAGACAAATGCAAGAATGTATTGGAAATTTACTTGAAAAAATGCTTAAATTGCTCGCTTTCAATTGGATTAAGTTTAGTTTTATTGCTAATTAAGGACATCAATTCATGTTCTTGTTTTTGATAAAAATGCTGGCGTTGATGAAGGAAACGTTTCATTTAAATCAAATCTGTCTTGGAAGATTCCGAGTGCTTCAGGTTCCTGTTCCAGTGCTGTGTCTGGCTTGAGGAATTCGTAAGTTGTGAAATTGTTATTTGTTAGAAGTACTTCGATCGGTTCTGTCCTGTTCGAGTAATGGACCATCACTAAACTTACGGTGGAATTTGTTCCGTCCTCTTTGGAACCCTGGAAAAGGAAGTATAATTTATCGTTTAATTACTGGAACGATTCTGCTCTGGGTTCTGGCGAACATCGTATACAATTGTACGCTTTTAATGTTAGGATACCTTCTTCCACTGTTTCCACTGTGGATAATTGTAGGGATGACATGAGTTAATCTTTTTTGGAGGGTAATGGTTCGGACGACATTCGTGATCTGCACAATAACATCCGGGTTTGCAGTTTCGACCAATGTCGCATTCCTCGTTACTGTCATCGTAGTCGTCGTTGCCCGAATACTTTTTTCCGGCAAGGGTATTTTCTATGAGAATATTAATTAGGACGCTTGCGAGAGCAAAGGCTATTGCCACTGACCTTCGTACCATTTTGTCTGGTTGAGTTTATTGGACTTCGTAATTAGTGTTGGGACTGTGTCGGTCGTATGGATGCCTAAGAAATTCTTATGAGAAGGTAGTTCGGAAGTAATTATGGCTGCCTGTTGATAACTTGATCACATTCTGCAAACCAAGTGATAAACTAAAGTGTAACATTGACGTTCCTGGCCAGAGGAGAAAGTTACGCACTATACAATATTAATTGCTTATTGCATAAATCTGACTGGTGACTACTCTTTCATTTCATAATGCATCACTGGAAATTAATTAAGTGTGTTATGCGTGCTAATGAACCACCTGCTCGACTCTCTAGACGTCGCTGGTGTACACATGCTACTTTCCCCAAGCGCATTCCAATGCAAATATTAGCATTCGTTGACATGTTGTGTCCAACTGCGCATGTGTAATTTGTCTAATAATTAGCAATAACTTTCACAATTGACTATAATAATTGTCTCATACTACATGAATAGTTCAATTATTAATCAGTCATGTAAATTTTTTAGACGTAGACATTACGTATTTTCTCCTGATTTTCGTTCATGAGAAATTTTCCTCCGTTCTTGTTCTGATGCTCATACACGTCATGCCATGATCGTAATGTGACTTTTTTTGGAAACTCAACTATTGAAATACCTCATAGTGATCGAAATTCAATAGCAATGCTATAGAGGCAAATCCCTTCCGTTCCACCCCACCTACACCTGTTTCTTATTCATGCCATGATTTTCACTATATCTAAGGGGTAATACACATATGGTATGCGTCGTGGATATGAATCTTGGAGATTGAGATTGGGGACAGCCGCAGTATATCATTCGTAAATATACGATTTTTGGTAAGTTTGACATGCACAATAAGTGTTGTAGTTGTAGATATGTGTGTAATGTGATGAAGCTTTTGTTTCTTCAAGTTTCCTCGTTCTTACATGCATGAGTAACAAGAATGATCGCCAGATACTCCAGAATATTCTAGATACACATAAAAGTAAACTATAACGTCCAGTCGAAAGTACTAATATGTATTCATTATTGCAGCATGCATTAGCAAAAACTTTCATCTGTCGCGTTAAGTTTAACAAATGTGACCATGCAATTCACGAAAAATGCACAGCTTGAGCACATTTTGATTATTCATACACTTTTCAAACTCTATTCAAAATTTTAGATGTTGTCTTGCTTTCTTCGTATTAAGATTTAATCGCACTTTCAAGCATAGTTTCATATTGCATAATCATCGAAATAACCACAATTGTCTCACCATTTTTCCAAACATGAAATAATGAAATGCGTAGGCTGTTGTGTGAATCGTCTGAAAGCACATAAGGTACACCGGATTAATGTTAGTGGTATTGAAAAATATGCATAAAATCCATAATGAGTTGTTATGCAAGCCAAACAGGGGAATTTTGTGATGATGTGAGTGTGTGAGTGTGTGAGTGTGTAGAGAAGCTCAACATGTATCACTCTCCTCTGATTGTGAGTGAGTACATACGCTTATAGGTATCTGGCATGTATCTGTAAAAAATTGTTTTTTACAGAGGAATCTTATGTGTTGCGTCTAGCTCAAGTACGGTATATTGACCGAATAGCTGATTTAGGGGGAGCGAGAAATGACAGTCAAGAGTAAGGGCGGGTTTACGTCCTTAATTTTTCCCATATACTAATAGCCGTCACTTGTGTATCTTTGTGAGAAAACAGATAATCCTTCCTATATATACCTGTGCGTAATATAAAATTGCATAATGTATATTTTTTATCATCTGCCAGTGCACAGAGTAATAAGAAGTACCGTAAGCTAGGACATTTTCTTCACAAATCTCCCAGTTTACATTTTTAAAATCAGCAAATTCTATTAAAGACGATTAACTTTAGTTTTCTTCCTGTTCCAATTGATTCCAGGTAATGGTTTACATAGACATTGACAATTTTGTCACTTCGTATGGACAAAAAATGATGCATTTGTTGTGTATAAAATAAACATACAAAAGAGCGTCTCTGTGTAGATATCGATACATACACATTGCAATGCACGATAAAATTGCTCAATATTGGATTCTATTTTCAATTTTATATGCATTTGTTTAGGTTGATCTAATACCATTCTCAAAAATGGGAGACGATTCGAAAATTTGTCTTATCTGTGGTATCGATACCAATAAGAAGGCCCGCTATGAAAGATATAACCTACCCCCAGAATCAATCACGAAGCGTAAGTCGCAAACACAAATGGTTGATTCAGATTCAGATTCCCAGGATTTTACATCTAAATCTAAGGGCAAGAGAGGCTCGAATCAAAAGGCACCTCCAAAAGTGACAAAGCCAACTACATCCGGTCGTCAAACAAGAAATCAGAATCCAAAGAGTCATGCTGCATCAATGTGCAAAGTTCTGAAATTACCAGCGACAGCAGAACATCCGTTTTTGGGGATCTTCTCGGTTGCTGATTATTGCACCGACTGTTCGTCTAAAGTGAAGGAAATTCATACAAATCAAATGGAGTTGGAAAAGGTTCAAGCCAAGTTAGCCGAAGCTCGGGTTGATCTTGAGTTGGATCTGAGCAAACATTTGCAGAAAATTCCATTTTGCAAAACTGTTCTTCGCACTAACGTGTATGATCGTTACAAGCATGACATCTCTTTGATTTTGGATTTCCACGATCCTAAAAACAGTATAAATAAATAAATAAATAACATATTTCGGTGTACATAATTTCTTACGTGTTTATAAATATATAATTATGTAATATAATTTAATAGGGAATAAACGAGGTTCAGACGATGAACCAGAGGAGGATGATGATGATGTTCCTAAGAAGCCACCGTCTTCGTTGAAACGGAAGCGAGAAGAAGAATCCAATGGTGCAAGAAAAAGCAACAGAGCGAAAGTACAGAAGGAGGAAGCTGTCGACCTTCCCAGCAGTGATGAAATTGAAGGTTCCGGCATTGATGAGGACGAATCTGCAAATGGGAATTCGGTGCAGGAAAAACTTGGTGAGGAAGCTGACGGGAATGGAGATAAGGTCGAGATGAAAGTAGAAGAGGCAGAAATCGTTCCTCTTCCTTCAGAAGAGATTAAGGTGGAACCAAAAGTAAGCAAGGCAAAGGTTAAGAAGGACCCGAATCTCAAATGTCCACATTGTGTGATTCCTCGTCACTTTACTATACCTCAAAGTTTAGAGGATCATATTAACAAGTGTCACAATCGTCCCTTTGCTTGTGATGTATGTGAGCGTAAGTTTCAAACTGAAAGAGACGCACAACGACATAAAGAAACAGTCCATGAAGGCGAAGCATTTTACGTATGTGGATTTTGCGACCAGCCCTTTAAACAAAAGCGTTATTTAGAAGATCACCTTGATCAGCATCCAGAAGCGAAACCACTCAACTGCCAGTATTGCGGTAGGGGGTTTAAAAGACAAGAATCTTTGCAAAAAGGGTTTCAAATTTACAAAGGCGAACCAGTTGAGCCATGCCGACATTGTAGTCGAAATCTGAATCTTAAGGACTACTTGGAACATAACAAGAATTTAAAATAAAAATTACAGTAGTGCTAGTATTTATACAATTACAATCCACTTGGAACCACCGAATTTGCTAATATATACGAGTTTCGAAGGAATTTTAAATTTTAGGAGTAATTGAAAACTATTCCATTATTGCATACTTTCCTCCGATAGTTTGCAATTGTATACCAGATCTAGATCCAAGATCCAACCAGTAGCGCGTTTTTCGTTGCAGAAAATTTCAAACAATTCACAAGAGTCTAGAATCTAGATTAGTTTAGTACAACACACCTATTTGACTGTGAGATTGTATTTATATATCGTATTTATCTCCTGTCCATCTTTTCTTATGAACTAATTGTAAGTATGCACGAAGGTCTACGTGATACACCGTTGTTCAATTAAAATAATTTGGGACTGTTAGGGTTCATATTTGGTAGACATGTTTCAGGTTTGTGTATATTTATATATTGTTAGACTGTGTTTGTTACGCATATGTTAATTTAAGGGATGGATTAAAGCAATTTCTTCATAAGAAAATAAATTAATCTTTCTGTAAACTTGGACTCGTATAAGTATTCAATTTATATGTATACCCTTTTGTATTGAAGTAGCTTGTAAATTTTGTTTATATATAAATAAATTTATTCTTTCAACTAAATACAACAATTGTAGTATAGCACAATAATGTTTTGAAATTTACCGAAAGAAGCATCTACCATAATTCTACTAGGTATTTCGATTCTGCATGCAGCATAACGCTAGGCATCATTTCTCAGTCACTCAAAACAAATAAATACGCGTTGGTAATTGACGCACATGGTCGAAGGTAATAAAACTGTACATTGTAAATAATAACGGGAAAGCGCTTTTAAAAATTTATTTCTCCTTCAGGGAAGCAGAACCTTTAAGCTGAATGTCTGCTGGTGGTCCGGGAATATCAGCAGTGATAGGAATAATAGATGAGAGTCCTAAATATGCAAAAAGTTAAATTTGAATACAGATATGATATGACTGATCAAATTCATGTATATCATTTTACGTTTAATTTAGGCCTACTTCTTAGAACTTTGTAATTCTCTCCGAGTAGATCCAAGTTTCTGCGACTCACTCCAAACATAAGGAAAATCACGAAACCTTGTAGACTGATAATGAATTCAGCTACTGTGTAAAACCATTTGACGGCTGGATCTGCACTTTTCACTAGTAGATATGTGAGAACTAATGACAGCCAAGTTATTGCCATTACGAAAAGTAGTTTGAAAAATATATTTTTCCTGAAAATTACAATTGAAAATGATCAATTCAGTATATACCATTTCGTGTTCGTTTGTGGGGGTATTCATAAAACATGGTGTCTTGCTTACGCTTTCTTGTAAACCCTTTTTGTAGCATTTCGTTCCATTTCTTTGTACGTTCCTTGAATTTGAGCTCTACATATTCTCAAAAGAGTAATTAAGAATAATATCACAGTTACCAAATGGCTAAAACCTTCGAGAAGTTCATCGCCTATCCAGTATTTCGCTTCGCAGTTGCTGTAACCATATCGGGGACCTCCCAAAGTCCCTTGCCTGGGAATCAATGCATTTGTTATAAATCAGATATTCAAATACATAAGTATGTACATCGTATGATCGTAGCAGTATTCATAGATAGCCATTAATCCTAGATTCTTACGTGTACGTCAATGCTAAACCAATGAATATCATTAAAAATGACAGACTCCACGCTGCCCACTGGACTTTGGAGAGTTCGGAACGCGTCACTCTGTCCTCTTCTTGCTTAAAAATCGAACTGGCGGAAGAAATTTAAAGACATTTTTTGATGTATTCGTCACAAAGTACAAGAAGAGTATTCGACGTTATTTATCTACTTACTGAAACATGCGGAAAATGTCGACACTGAGTGCGATACGTGTGGTATTTGTGGCGTTATGGAAGAATGAACTGAGAACAGCTAAAACCAATAATTCAGAAGTATAATGCCCATAAAGTTTTCTCCATTCAAAGCGAAAGAAAGTACAATCAAAAGATCAAGTTCATTTCTTACATGCCATGAAGCAGAGTGCCCCAAGGGTTTGACGAGGTCCTTCTTTTGCGACTTCCAAGTTAGAAGATGGAGTATGCCAATAAATAACGCTTGCTAGGAGCAAATTTGACCAAAGTGCTGTGAAGTAGGAGAAATGTGTCCATCCATGAACGGAATGCTGACGACTGAGCATTAAATAGATGACCAATGTGAGTGCGAGAAAGCCAAGGGAAATTTGCGTCAAAATGAAATTTATGGTATCAATCAAAGTAACATTCTGTAAGAGACACACAAAACGTCAAAAACGTATTCATGCAAAAATTAGCAAACCTAAAAGAATCTAAAAGTTCATATATAGGAAGCATACCTCTGTGATAGTCGGAATGAAATCTTCCAAGCACCCAATCAACACAGTGTTTCCCTTTCCATTGTCCTCCTCAAATTCACGATCTACACAACCCCGACCTTCTGGAACTCTGTACCAATCCAGCACATCCGGACTCGTCCACACAATCTCTCCGCTGTTTAAGATCTTAAAGCTACAAGAAAGATAAATTTTCAAAATAGAATAATGCAATCATTTCACAATATCTTTAGGATGGACAAATTGTCTTAAATTTACAAATCGTACTCAAAATGTTGGTAATTGATCAGCCTGACAATTGTGCAATTGGCTGTTCGAGAGGGATCCTGTAGAAAGAAATGGATCCGTTTCAGCTCCTCATCTTTCTCCCGATAAAAATACCCATCATCTTCATAGATTACGGGCTTCCAAACCGATCCCTCCAAGCTTGGTGTGCACAAGTGAGTGTCATTCTGAAACGAAACATCGTCCCACAGATTGCAACATTTTGGGAGGCAAAGCTTCGATCGTGGGCATTGAGGCTTACAAATCTTCACATCAATACGATCTTCACTCATACTGCATATACAAAAGAACATGATTTTCTCTAATTCAACAGTCTTCTCCAGAATTTTTACGAAGGTATTCTACGGAACATAACTTTGCTTTACCTAGCCAAGCAGTAATCTTCGGTAGAATAAAAGCGCTCCTCATATTTGAGGAAATAGTGGGGATAAAATCCGGAACTTGTATCCCCATCGACAACACGCCCCAGGTGGACGGAACCGTTGATCATTGTCTCCCCTGGGCATTTGAGATCACCATACGAAAAGTGGACATTTTCACTGAGAGAGTACATTCCATCGCACCAAGTCACATTGTTCTCTATCAGTGGGTGTGCACAACATGTTTTGACAGTAACCACTTCATCGTCATGTGCCAAAGCCGTCGACCCTGCAAAGAAAATTGACGAAATGATCAAGCTCCAACAAAATTTGGTCCTGGCCTGGTCAGAAATGTAGTCCTCTAGAACAAGGAACCTTGATTCTATGAATATTTTGAAGGAAACTATATAAGTATGCATGCATATGTGTCTACAATCGGAATAAGTATCCACTGTGCTGTGCTGATATCATCGTCCATACAAAACAATGCAGTTATAGTGTACTAAATTTATCGTGCAGTACTAGGTAATCGGGTGAAGGTCGACCTTCATTCAGTTCAAGCAATATTCTCGCAAGATTTCCCTTAGCTTTAGCTCCATTGACGTTCATTGATGAGACCAAAAAACGCTAGTGATGTGGTGCTACTAAGAAATATATTATTGCAAACCATTTGAAGGTCTTTACTTCATTATTGGCCATAAGTAATCTATGTAACACGCATATTTGCTAATGAGCTATCCGGTGAGACTTCATGAAAAATAGTTCAACAATTCATGCCATTACAGTTTCAAATTTTCCTATAAATCCTGTAAACTCCGTTTTTATTTACGCGTCGACCTTGACATTGCAAATACTTGCTCAGATAATTGTTAGTACTTCCTTCTTCCATTCTTTTAGAAACAGCATTTTCCACGCTTGTTGAAGGAAGAAGGGATCTGATACGAAATTCCTGACACATGTATTTTAGGACGTAGATAATGTTACCTAAAACTCCTATCAGAACGATTACCGCTCCAGCAGCAGTCACTGTACGGGACATGTTGACCCTAATTGGTGTGACTGAAGGAAGCTCAGTCACTGATTTCGGTCACTTTTACACCTTATTACACACTGCCAAAGAAGCAGTCCACTCGTTTCACGTCCGATTAGGAAATATATATTCGAGCTCAAACTGAACACATTTATGTTTAATTTGATTTCACTGCCACGGCCTGCTCATATAACTGACCAAAGATCCAGCCCGTCGAGGGTCAAACTTTGGAGGCTTGTAATTATACCTCGCCACTATTATGTCGTCTCCTACTCCTTCGAAGCATGAAGTTAGCTGACAGACTGCCGAGGAAAGAGTGACTAAAGTAAGTTATCGTAGTTGTACGTTGCATATTGTCTTGCATTACATACTCCATTGTTGTGCAAAAATATACAATTTTCTTCAACAATTATTCTACCTTGATAAGTCCAAGATGTCAGCATAAAAGTGTTACTTCGCACCATGTGTAGCATAGCATGTTTACCAACGGTGGATACTGATCAACAATGCAATTAAAGCTGTATATGTATATGATCATGATATGTACTTGCATTGGTTTCGCAGATATAAATATAATATATAGAGCTTTGCTAGCAATTACGGTACGCGTATGGAAATATGATCAGAGCCAACTGAAGATTCATATCCACATTGACCTCCACAGTACTTCCCTCATATTTTATTGCAATAATTGCTCGTTTAGCCATGTCGTATGGAGATATCAGTTTGGGACTTGGGAAGCTTCCACACATTAACAATGGAAACCACAATTATAATTGTGAAGCTGTGAACAAAACTCGAATTCCTTAAAACAACGCTGCTCATTCATGGCCTTTGAAGTGAAAAAAGCAGGAAACTCTTAAAGAGTAAATAAACTCGTCAATGTCAACATGTTCTGCTCCATGAAGCTATTATGATCAAATCGAACCATTTACAGGGTGCTTATCAACAGCGGTATACTACACCACTAGAGTGGGACAAAACACAACAAGTTTTCATTTCCAGTTACAAGTTCTTACTTTTATTACGCAATCGATACACGGTAATATTGACATAAAACTACTCAAACTAGGTGTATTTTGAAGAGTACATGATTTTGATTGCGAGCAATAAGCTACATTCATACCTGGATATAATATTTATACGAAACGTTGACGCGACAAAATAGTTACGATTTTACAATATCGTTCATCTCTTTGAATGTTTGACTGAGCTGAGATTCTAAGAATTGCTTAACATTTTGATTGTTCGCCACGTGGCAGGGGTACACAGCGACGCTGAATAATTCACAAATCATTTACTCCCAACAATTAGCTATGCTATATGCTTACATGTTTTAAAATTATTCAATAATTATCGTGTGACGATGGTGGAAATGGAAATAAAGGTTATACTCGGTCGCTTCCTGAATACACAATCGAACGGTATAGGGAAAGGGTGTGTGCACATATGCAGAAGCCCGTACAGTTTTAAGTACCCTTCAACTCGACAGAAATTTTGTGTTCGTATCTCACAATTTTCCAAGAAATGCTTTTACAAGTCTACATTTTCTATGTCGTGTAACCGTTAGCTGTTCAATATAAAGGGAGGAAAGTTCTAAATTACCAACAAATTATTATACAAACTAAAGATGATTGGATCACGGGTACGATTATTATGAGCACTAAAATACTGATTGACTCTTAACATTCCAGTCCATTTTTATCTTCGCTTTCATCGTCCAGCAAAGGAACAACAGAAGGGTCAGGTTCACTACTCCTATCCGATGTCCGAGTGCTCATGACTTTATCAGTATTCTCTCCGCTCATCGAGTTCATCATCGTTCTGCTGGAACATGGCTGCGTATTGTGTGGATGCACTGATGGCAAATTTCTGTTCAGCTGATGAGTTTCCGACGGAGGTGCTGAGTCTGAGTATGGAGGAGGTGGTCCCGGATTTGACCAAACCAGTGGATTAAATCCGCCACTGCCCATAATCCCTCCGAAAAAGTTTAGTGGACTGTACAAAGCGCCATTGCTATTACTGCTGCCACCACCGCGAGAACTTCTGGAGGAATGCGAATGCGTCTGGCTGCACCAACCAAAATTTGTTGTACTCAGGGGGATATGAGTTGTGGTAGAAGTTGGGCGAAACAACCTTGCATTATGAATGCTTTCGAGTCTCCGTACATACAAAAATATAATCATCAGATATGCCCCTGTCCCCACGACGTTCAAGCCGAATCGCCGATAAATGTCAGACTTTGGCTCAGCAGTTCCATCTGGATTGAATGGGTTTTTCGTCAAGGAAGAGTACGTGTACCCGTATTTTAATCGAACTGCTAAAGTGAGTGCTTGAAGAATTAGGAAAATAATGGCTGATCGTTTTAGAAGTGTTTTGGATTCCTACAACAAGGAACAAACATGTGCGCATTGTACAACAATTACATGTGCCATAAAATTGTTCACTTAAACTGGGATAATTTGCATACTATCTCCAAAACATCAAACAAAGACAGCGCGTTTGAACTCACCCGATCAATTCCTTGGAATATAAGTAGACCCAAAGACAAGAAAACCCAGTGGTACACAAGACGTTCAGTTCCGATATTAATCGTATCTGGCTGTAAGGATGATAGAGATATTATTTTTTAATCATTTTCATATTAGCATAGTAATGGCATTGCAATGCATAATATGAAGAGAGATATTATGCGTTACCTGCAAAAGTTTTGATTGACTGATGGAGAAGAGGCCTTCCAAAAATTCCACAAAAAACATAGCCCCCACAACCTAATCACCAGAACAAGAAATTAATGCCAATTATGCCTTCCTGAATCTGCATTGTACACCAACTTTTGTGTATGGCATGGGCATATCGACATGGACATGCACTTCACGCTGATTTACTGGTTCCCAGTGTGTCAATTTGCATTGTTTAAAGTATAATGGACAAATTCCGTAGTTTGATTGATTTGTGCTGATGGACTGAGTAACGAACCAGAATTGTCACTTGGATATAAAAAAATAACAAACTGGTTCCTTGAGCATGTTTGCGAGTCCGTTTTAATCTTCCTGCTTTGAACATTTTTATTTAGTTTTTCTTAAGCCATACACAGGGAATTAGTGTAGCAGCCTTTGTAAACAAAACTTGTTGAAGCTGAAGAGTTTTACTTACGATGTGAGTGGAAGCTCCAAAGTACGCCAGTCCACGGAGGGATACACAACATTTACATGACATGGTGAAAGAGTAAAATGAGGAGGAAAATTTGTTAATAATAGTACAACAATGCGGTTTTAACAAACTGATATGATTAGCGACAATGAGCATAGGCTACGGTGAAGTTCATGTGTGCAGCCAAACGCAGCCTTGACTGTCGCTAGGAAGGATTTTGTATGGGAAGTGGTAGTGTGGTGGTGGGGAAAAGGAAAGCAGGCACGGGAACGACTGGAGAAACGGGTAGTGGGAAATGTGTATACACTTTTATTGATTCAATGTATATTTTATCGATTTCACGAGGGAAGGAAGGGACGGGGGACGAACCTCATCATACGAGAACAGCAGCGATATGATGGCATATGAGCAACAGCATCGCTGCTGGAGAAAGGATGGAGAAGAAAAATGTTAAAACTCACAGCGAGGGGAAAAGCTTATATACAAAATGCAACACGGACACCTTTTCCCTTTGCTTTTTATTCGCAGAGCTTAAACAAACTTAAAAGTGAAATGTGAGTGCTTTCGCACAAATGCGATCAGGGAGATTTCTCTTTGTGTCTTGCGTTACTTGCAGAAGCACACACCGCCTGTCGTTTGATGGAGACGGAGCACAGAAAATGGCAGCTTCAGAATTATGTTTCTGATTGACAATGTAAAAATGTATGTTATGTAAAAGTGCATTATGTGTATGAAATTCTACTTTTGCATTCTTGGAAATTTTTTCTTTTCAGAGTTCTTGCCAGAAAAAAAAACAAACTACAATGCATGCAGAGATATGTTCGTTACGTGGTTTGTAAATGTCTACTCTATTCGTACGTGATAAAAAAATACAAAGGAATTAAGGATGAAAGATGGTATGATGTCCTTGCATATCACTTTTTGGTTCCATTGAAATTTGGTCGACAATAATTCCTTTGAATCTTGTCACTTCCAAAAAATATTCCATTGTACTTATATCGATTACTCGAAATGCTAGCCTGAAAAGCCTGTCATCCAACTTATTCGATTCTAGTTTCCTGTGTCCCGTCATTTTTTTCTGAACTGAAGCCTGTAATTAGATGTTTATCCCAGAAATGTTGATTCAAGTAACCTACCAATCCAGCCATGATGACGCATGATAATGTGTAATTTCAGGCCTTCAAGGTCTAAATAAAATTTGCTGTTAAGGCAGGTTGAGGAATTTTATGATGTCATACATCATATGCCTATCAGCCTATCTATTGATGTGCAATAAATGCACCTTGTACATACACATATGTCCCTTGAATAAAACGATATTCTTCGTGGCTTCACTTCATTCATAGGATGAATGAAGAGAAGACTTTGCATGCCTTAGTCCAGGATGAACGGTACTCGTCGCGTCTTACAAAGAGGAATTGGGAACGTAGATTTTCTCTTTGTCCGTGTATCAATCACAGTAATGCTCTTTGAACGAGTCAAGGAAAGAAGTGGGGAATCAGGTCAACGGGTTATTTCCATCGCTGTACTTCGAAGGCATTCCATATCCTAAATCTTGAAATCTTCTTAAGAATGCGCCTAAAGTAATGATATGCTACGTAAGTTCATGAATTTATGATGATGACACATGGGTTGCTCATCATTTGCGCTAGACAATTCCCAGTGATCACTGTTGTTTCATTAATTTCACCTTACCAAGAAAATATTCAACTCCTTGGATTGCTTTTCCAGCAGTCCTTCTGGAAAAGCAGAATGGGTTCCGTTTTACTGTACTTCGTGTTTTATATACTTTGTAAATCTGTAATTGTTCAATGCGCACATCGCGCTACATTAAGAACGTCAGATTTTTCCGGGTAAAATCATATTATTGGAGCATCAAAAGCACTAAATACTACATATTGATCTTATTATTGTAATGAGTTTTTTAAACCCTAGATCTCAATTACTAAGCGTAATTGCTGAAACTAACGAACAGCTGAAAGCTCTATCACGTTTGTATGAAAGGGAAGATTTCGACTTTTGGGGCACACCGTCCCTAAATGAGTCTACAAGTGTGCTTATTACGACAGATCAACGTTTAAAGTTTCAGAACTTCCTTCAAAGTTTTCACTTGAAAGGAAAAGTCATTATGGACGATGTGTACAGGTAGGTAGCAAACCGTTCTGCTTAGAAATCGACGCGATGATATTTGATAGTTGTATGCTTGAGGTTTTTACGCCACGTTGATGTGCATACTACGCATATATCGGAATTTTGTAATTGTTTAGGATTGTAACGAGTCAACAGTTAAGTCTGGTGCAAACTAAAGAAACGACTGAAATGACATGGGATGCTTATCACTATCCAGAAACGGTTACAACAAACTATGGGTTATCTATTGTAGGATTATTCAAATGTGTTACCAATTTGATTTAGTAATTCAATTTTTATAAATTTAGATTTATTCATGGATGTGGCAACTAGAGGTACGACATCCCAGAATCGTTGAAATATTGACGATTGGAGAAAGTGTGGAAGGACAACCGTTACAAGTGGTCAAGATTTCCACTGGAAATTCTCAAGACAAGATGGGTGTCTTTATCGATGGAGGTAAATTGAAATGGACACATTTGCATAGCATCCATTGAAGAAATAATAATCTAATAAAAAATCTAAAATCTAAAAATCTAATCTTCTATCTTACTCGTAGGAATCCATGCTCGTGAAGTAAGTCCTTTAATGAAATGAAAGTCGAAGAGCTCTGTCGCTCTGTATTCGCTTGCGGCATGAGTATCTAGAGTTAAATTGCGCTTTGTTTTAGTGGATTAGTCCAGCTGTGGCAACATATGTCTTAAACGATTTGGTTCGGAATGCCTCCTTACATGCTGACTTGCTGGAGGCTTACGACTTTTACATCCTTCCAATGGTAAATCCTGACGGATATCGTCACTCCTGCAACTCCAATCGCTTTTGGAGAAAATCCAGGAAAAGTTTCGGCTTCCTCGGAGGTATAACCGGTTTGCAAATTACTTCCACAGTAGCTTAGCAGTTTTATGACCTTTTCATGTAATTTGTCAATTAACAGATCTTGTTGGCTGCAGAGGGATAGATTTGAACAGAAATTTTGCATATCATTGGAGAGAATGGGGCTCGGGTATGAGTCCTTGTTCATTTATCTACGCAGGATCAGCTCCATTCTCGGAACCTGAGACAAAAGCCATAAGAGACTTTGTGATGGGGAGATCCGATACGGAATGGAAATTCTACTTTAGTTTACACTCATTCGGACAAGTATTTAAACATATTTGGAAGCACATTAATTTCTACTTGTACACTATTTTTCATGCGATTATGTATGTTACTTGCATTTATTCTCCAAAAAATAGAAATGGATGACGCCATGGGGTTACTCAAAAGATAGTCCAGAGGATTATGACGAGATGGTATAAAATTTAATGACATCAA